>JAJGOT010000201.1:0-62500 GCA_022457155.1 Cladopsammia gracilis | reverse complement strand
GTAAACCTTAAATATTGTTAGTTGATCCATTTATAGCTAAAAGATATACATTTTATTAAATACCAAACACTCTTTTTCTTAAATTTGTTTGATTTCTAATGTTTTCATCACAAGACACTTTGATTTCGTAACAAACAAAGCAAACAAGCAACTGTTTCCTTTGCTTAATTTTTATTCTGCTCATTGAATATGTCTAGCAACGTATCTTACAAATAATCCAGGCGAAAATTAACACGTATATATTGTCCGTTCGGATATAGAAATGGTAGCAGTTTTAAGTGGAATGTCCGCGTCCTCAATTACGGAGCTGTCTTCTTCTGATTCCGTCTCGTTCTCATCTACCTGTAGAGATCGCGCATTACCATAGGACTTGTCGCGCGTAAAATACTTTCCCCCCAATTTGTTTTTCTCTTTGAAGACTACTTTGAGATGGTCCCAAAGTCTTGAGAGTACTGCAACGCGGTGAAAGTTTCATGATTGAAATGGGATACCGCGCCCGTGAAGATTCTCGTGTACAGAGAGAGGACGGAATACGAATATTTTATCATTACAGAATGATATGTCTATGATATTTGAGCCAGCAACTAAATATTAATATAAAAATACCAAATGCCGTTTATTTCGCTGCTTGTTTTCTCCGCCAGCATGCTTGGCAACTCTAGACGCCACTGTCCATCGGTTGTTATTGCAAAATTTTCGGTGTTTCCTCCCATTCCTTTCGACATCCAGTGGAGCTTAGGTTCGAAATTACCAAGCCCAAACTTCGTTGCCAGTTCCTTCAAGCCCAGAAATTCTACCAGATGCCTTGTCAATGACTCTACCGTCTGCAGATCATTGTTGATGGGTATGCGGCTTCAATGACGTTCGAACGCTTTCTCAGGTAAATTAAGGCAAGGGCCTCCAGCTATTTCACTCAAAAAAAGTGAGGGGGTGGTCTATCATCTGAGGCTTTGGCCATGAGAACTCAAATCTTTGGTAGACTAAACATTTTGCAAGTTTGGACATTTTAGCACGCAGATTATATGCAAATTAGGTCACGTGACCTGTCAGGATTATTTTTAGGTCAAAAATATTTCAAGCAAAATGGCAAAAAACACCAATACCTGGAGGCTGCCAGCAGTTTTATGATTTTAAGGCTGTTATGTACTTCATTTCTGTGCTTGGCCTTTTTAAAATTAGTTTAAAAAATTCAGGAAAATAATAAATTACAATTACGGGGGACTGGGTACTAGTACAAATTACCGTTTATTTTCAAACTTGCTGAAATAATCAACAAAGGCCAAACGCAGATTTTTTGTTGTTGTTCTTGGGACTTATCTGGCAGCAATAGCATTTGATTATGATAGGTATAAACTGTTGCCATCTTTGCTCAAAGTTTTTTCTCGATTTTGTGGCTGTATTAAGTCACGTGACCTTATTTGCATATGTTATTCTTGACAAAAGGACCACATTTGCTAACTATTTACTCTTTTAAAGTATTGAGTTCTCATGACTAAAGCCTCTTGAGATAGACCATTCCCGTAGCTTTTGGGCGTTAAAACTAGAGGCTCTTGCCTTAATTTACCTGAGTGTATCGGAATCGATACGGTAAAAGCCCACAATCGCTTTGATAACGCCACGAACAGACATGGCAGAAATCTTTCCTTCTAAAGCGCGTGGCCACAGTAAATTGAGGATCATGTAATAGTTAGTTAGAATCCGCCAAATTGTAAATTATTTTTAAAAGACTTATCAGTAACGTACCAGGTCTACTGGGAAACTCGAGCGTGGTGATTTAGTATAATAAACGTTTAAAAACGCATAAATATTATCCGAAAAGATTATTTACTAATTTTATACAAAATAATATCATGGCCTTAAGCCGTCTATCAGGCGTCAGTAAAATCGAGTGTAAATGTCAGTTGTCAGTTAAATTTTAGCTTGTTTGTCAGTTGTCAGTTAAACTTTTAGCCATTTGTCAGTAAGTCCCATCCAGACCCTAGTCATATGGAATTTATGTGACCATTTCACTTGTAAGAATTTAGCTTGCTTGTGTATCCTGCCTGACCGTGCTTCGCGTCAAAGGTATATGTGTGGGAGTTTGTGTGTAATAGGAAGATAAAACAGTGTTTACGCAAAATACGCGAACTAATGTTATATGAAGAACTGTTATTTGTTTTATTCTTGTCAATAGCTCCAAGGTCGGTTACAGCAGTACATCTTCCAGCTGATTGAAGGAATGCCCAAAAAATGCGGTCTTCCTCTATTTGATTACGGCTTAACAGGTAACGCTCTTACAGTGTTAGATTTACCATCAACTGAACTTGTGTCACAGTTGTGTCAAAAATTTCGTAACTCTTTTAAGTCGGAGTTACACTTCAATGTCATCTTTTCGCTACTTTAGATAGGTTTCATGGACTTAAAATCAGAAAACGGCAAACTGATCCTTACGGCAAGGCGATGAAGGAGTAAATAAAAGAATAAAACAAAATTTATATATATATATATATATATATATATATATATATATATATATATATATATATATATATATCAGTTAAAACGAATCTGCCCAATATTTCGGTTTGAAAACAAACCTTCTTCAGGGGCTAACATTTTTCTGTTAGCCCCTGAAGAAGGTTTGTTTTCAAACTGAAATATTGGGCAGATTCGTTTTAATATATATAAATTTTGTTTTATTCTTTTATTTACTCCTTCATCGCCTTGCCGTAAGGGTCAGTTTGCCGTTTTCTGATTTTATACAAGTAATTATTGTACTGATCCAGGTCTACAACTGGGAGATCCGGCACCACTCAACGGTCTGTCGCTGTGGTCTTGCTGATCATATTTTATATTTCATGGAATTATGTCGTTAACGTTTCGAGCTTTAAGAAATCGAAAAATTCCATGATGAATGCTATGTAATATTTTGTTAATTTGTTGGTGATTTTCAATAATGTGTGAGAGGAAAAAAGTAGGGGTGGGCGGTAGTAGAATTTGAGAAATTTTAAAAATAAGAAATAAATATAGATAGATAGGCTGAGCCTAACAGCGAAGCTCTCTGAACAGAAAGCCAATGATAAGCTTAACTAAGGTGAAAGGTCGAAAGCACGATAATTAAGATGAAATACCGGCCGGGCTATTTTTCAATTTTAGCAATTCTAAAAAATAAAAAAAGTATTACGCCACCGTCTGCACAGTACATTTAGACCGTACAAAAGTTCACAAAAACAACTTTTTCTAGGTCTAGAATAACTAGTATGACTTATTTCCGAATAACATACACCTGTTGCGTATCAAAAATTCCCCGAGAAACTGACTTGGAAATCAAAATTGCAAAAAATGCACAAACATATTTGCATAAGGCGACGCGAGTAAAGTTAGAACTATAAAATCCAAGTCTTGTTTTGTTTACATAAAATCGCTTTTCAACCTATGTAATGAATGAACAAACACATAAAAGTGGACAACAAAATCTTCTTTTGAAAAACTTTATTCAAATATCTATTAGTTTATGTTTAAAAGCAAAACGCGTACCATTTATAGCGCATCGAGGCCGAGCTGTCCTCGATGAAATTCAAGATAACAACACGACTGAATTTGAGCACGTTTTATAAACATGTCTCCAAAACTAACGAGAACACAAAGGAAAAGTCAATCAAAAATTGATATCAACATAAATTCTCATCGTAAAATGTGATTTATTTTACCTTTGTCACTCGATTGTTCGGAAATTCGTTAAAACTCCTCTTCTTCGGTTCTGAAATATTGCCCCGCATTGATAAAAAACGTATGAAGTTCCTCGAAGCACGATTTTATCCCTGAAAGCTCTTCTTTTTCCACTATAGCGGCTTCCTTAATTAGTATCCCTGTCTTGAGTAGCAAACCGCGAAAAAATGCAGGCCTGAAAAACGACTTTGCACAACACAACGAGAGAGTTTTCACTGCAGGTAACGTGACATCGGCCGTGTAGCCGCGCGAAAATGCAAAGCTTCGCTTTGGTTTCAAAATTGCTAAGATCTTGGATGTTGTGTGGCGTCATACGCGCATGTTTTGCGACGTCATACGCGCAAGCGAGCTAGCCCTGCCCAACGGGGGGCGGCGGCGGGCGCACACGAACCGACGCGCCCGCGAAACATTCCGCTAGCCATGACCATGAAAAATGACGGGCATAGGTTCTATGAGTATGGGGCTCTGCAGTGGGCCTTCGGCCCGCGAGAGCTCCGCTATTACAGATTTGATGAAGTTTTGAAATTAGAATATGGCATTAATAATTAGTACGTAGATGGACACCAAAACAGTCCGCCATCAACTTGGGGTGCTCTTGCGTGGGTATCAACTGAGTGGTATACACTGTAGGTGATGTTTCAAAATTAATTTTCTTTTTTCTATCCCTTCGTTAAAACACCTCAAATTTCATTCAAATTCAGGTGTAACTTCCCCTTAAAATTGCTTTTTTTGAAGATGTCCGTTAAGATAAGTTAAATGGACAGTGATAATACGCAAGGAAGTAATCACTTAATCCGTCGTGTTAGGAGATCCTGATCGCATGTTCAGGTGATAGAGGGTGGCACCTATGTACAGTAGACACGTACATTTTGATGTACCTATTTTCTGGCTGTTTTATTCAGGTGTCGTTGAATACTATCACGCCAGTCTTGAGCTGATCATGACGTACCCATACCTAAGGACAGATGTGTTCCAGGGATTCAGAGAGATCGGCAATGCAATCCTCTTTTGCCTGCAACTCGAGAGCTTTTTAGTAAGTAACTACATGCACACTTCACTTGATTTCAAAGCACCAGTTCACTTCGCTGAAAGAATTCTGAATAATAATAATGATTATTTTCTCATTCCAGATCTATTCTCGTTCGTTTATTCCGGTTAAACATTCACTCCCAGAGTGACTTTTCCGTTGACCTGTTTTTAATGTTTTAAATGAAAGCAACTGAGCAATACTTTCCTGTTGTACTCTTTCTTATGCTGTACAAGGTGGTTCTAACTTTTGAGTCTGTGGATTAAATCCTAAAGTGTGACCATTCAAATGAAAGCTACTGTACAGTACTTACCTGTGGTGCTGTTTATTGCGCTTTACAAAGTGGTTCTAACTTGAGTCTGTGGATTAAATCCTAAAATGTGACAATTCATATGAAAGCTACTGTACAGTACTTACCAGTGGTACTGTTTATTGTTCTCTACAATTTTTTTTTTGAATTTTTTAGCCTGTGGATGAAATCCCTCATATGAATTGAGCAGTTGAACAACCTCGTTCCTAGCCTGTTCCAGGCTCCGAGATAGTGGGGAACGCACGAAGTAAAAAACAAAAAAAGGAAAAAATCGCTGGGGAACTGGGGTGAGGGCGGTCGGCGGAGCCTGTAAACATTTCTTTAAAAAGCTCTTTCCGGTATACCAGCTCCTGGTATACCCTCTGATTGGTCCGTTTTGACAGGTAATGTCAACACCTGGCTATGCCCATTATTCTTGTCAATCGTAACGATGGCGTACGTGATCCTCGCGCGTGATGAAAAGGAATCAAAGTCATGTAATATTTTGGACGAATGCCTGCGCGATTTTCCTAAAATAGAAACGCTCAGGAAAGGGCAACAAGAATGCCTTGTAAATTTGGCTCGTGGTAAAGATGTCTTCGCGATTCTGCCGACCGGTTTCGGGAAAAGCTTGATATTTCAGCTCTTTGGCAGAGAAATCGACGATAATAGCCGTTTCTCCATTGGTTTCAGTGATGCGAGATCAAGTCGAACAACTGAAAAAGCTCGGTTTTTATAAAAGGTGACAGGCCTAACACAAATCCTGCTCGTCGCTAAAAGCATTTTAGCCCAGCTTCAGAATAAGTCTATCCCAAGTACGTGCCTGAGATATTTTTCCTTTTCGATCAAAATAAAGATATGCTTAGGATCAGTTCATTTCTCAGTCCGTGATTTAATATGAGTGCAAGTCTGCGGTTAGCATAACTTGCGAGCTAGATAATGTTTCTTCATCACGGCTAAAAGAGGCTAAGCTCCAAGTCTTATGCGATAGTCACGGTCTATATTGGAAAAGTGGTATCTTGCAATTGTTTTTAGTTCCTCAGAGTTTTTTCTGCGCTTAAGTTGACATGTGTCTCGGAGCTAGGCAGTACCTCAATTGAATCTCCAGCATCTCGGTTCCAGAAAACGCCAGCAATTCCTTATTTCTCACTACACTGAACAAAGAAACTCTTGGCACCTTGGTTTCTCTACATGCTACATTTCTCCTATAAAATCTGCAGCACTTTGAAGGATGGACTTCGAGATTCGAGGACAGTATTTTCGTCGGTGTACGCGTCTTGCAATACCTGCGGATTTCCTCGCGTTCTTGCACGTGCTTTTGCGCGAAATACTCGCGCGAGAAATCCGAGAACTATTTCTGTTAATTGACATTTTGATATTTTGACGACAGAAAATTGGATTATCGCAAAATTGCCAAAAGAGGGCGGAAGAGCGTCGGTAAAGAAATGTTTATAGGCTCCGCCGACCTCCCTCTCCCAGTTCCCCCGCGATTTTTCCCTCTTTTGTTTTTTTACTTCGCGCGTTCCCCACTATCTCGGAGCCTGGCACATGCTACCTCGTTCCCAGGGTCTCTCTCGTTCCCGCCCCCTTGAGCGAGAGAGACCCTGGGAACGAGGTTGGCAGTTGAACATTTTGAAAATTTCAATATTTGTAGAATAAAATTTGACCAAAATTCTTAACAGGAAAGTAAAGTTTAATACAGTGTTTTGTTATCTTTTTTCTTCTTAGTCTCAAGAGGAGATTATGGATGTAATACACGCTGCTCCTTTCCAAGGAATTATCCCCAGACCCTATCTTAAAGGTAACTTTATCATCGGTTTGACAATTTATTTAAAATTTTCTTGTCTAAAACCTAATTTATATCTTGGTGATAACATTTCCAATGTTTGTTTTTTACAGAGGGTGAAAAACTTGAGAACAAAATGAAGAAACTCGAAACGCAGTACAACTCGCTGCAAGTTTTATCCACCATTACTAAGCTGGGAACAAAAGAGGTATGGTGAAGTTGCACACTGTTGATATTTTCTTTCCGACACAAATGCATTCTGATTTAAAGTAGTAGTCTGACGCGATTCAAATAGTGACGAAATGATTGTTCAGTGCTCGCCATCTTAACTTAGCGTTAGGCTGTTGCAGGCGTTAAGATTGTGGGGCCATCGGGGATTGTGGGGCCAAGGAGCTGAGCAGCTAAAAACCGACGCTCTCTTTCGCGCCCATCCCCGTCATCACTTGTGACATTTTATCTTCTGCGCGCCGGCTATCCTGCGCTCCCAACTATCTGAACGCCCTGGAACAGGCTACCTTAGGGTCGGTGCTTGTAAAGTTTCTTGCTATTGCGACTCAGGCTTTGTTGCTTCACAGCTATAACTTCGCGCAATTTTCCTGCTCTTTCGAGACGCTTACTTACGAATATTCCCTCTATTTTGGATCGTGCTTAATCGCGTCTCCTTCCCGTTTTTTCCGTCAATTTAAGATGCTCCAGTTTGACTTATTGTGGCTTGGGCGCTTCACCTAATTTTCCCGGCACCCTGACTACCGGAAGTTTAATTCTCGTTGTATTGAGGCTATTCAGTAAGCTGTGGCGTTCTTCTTACCGGAAGTTCAATTCTCGTTATATCGAGGCTATTCCGTACGCTGTAGCGTCTCTCCTACCGGAAGTTCAATTCTCGTTGTATCGAGGCTATTCCGTACGCTGTGGCGTCCTTGCTACCGGAAGTAATATTCTCGTTGTATCGAGGCTGTTCCGTACGCTGTGGCGTCTTTGCTAAACGTCGTTTTGTCCTCGGTAAATTTACCTGCTGTTGCTGATGCCACCCTTTGTAAAGCTAAGCTTATTTTTAACGCTAAGTTTAGACGAGATTCTGTTCACTTTGTAGCAAATTGTTAACGCCCAAGAAGGGGATTTAATAACGAAGGAGCGCCTCTGCAATGGGCTGTCCATATTTGATGTGTTTCTCAAAAGGATTAAAACATACTTAGTGCACGAAATTTGGAAAGAGATGCCTCCTGCTAACGGTGTGATGAACATTAATGAATGCAGAGAGTTTCACCGCCTTTGGAGTGCGATTCAGTTCAATTATTGTCAGCCTTTGAGACAGAACGAACTCACCGTCGAGTAAGTAGAGAAATTTTCTCCGATGGGGAATGGGGTCCGGAGGGGGGAAGCAAGTAGCGACATTTTCTCCGATGGGGTATGCTATGGGGTTGGGGAGGGAGTATTTGACAGAGTCTTGGGAAGGATAGTGCCCCTGGGGCCCTGACGTCCTGTTCAAGGCAAAAGTCGTCAATTTTTGTACCCCTTAAGACAAAATGCATGTCTCTTTTTGTGACTTATTTTAAGACAATCACTGGATGTCTTTCGTTTGAAATTTATTCTAATGACAGCGTTTTAACTTGATTTTGTATTACGCCGATTTACACGAAAATGGATCTGGTCTGCTAAGAGGTAGAAGGAAATATCGACTAATATGTATGCTAAAATTACGTCCAAGAGCTAGACATTTGCAGTAGGCAGTTACATGGTGTGGCTACTCTTTATCCCAAAATAAAATATCGGATGTCTTCTCTTTTACTCATTATCTACACTACTATTTTCAACAGGATCACTTTTGTCGTTTTTGTTGTTGTTTTATTCTGCTTGTAGACAATGTTTTGGTGAAGGACTCAATTGGGCCGGCTGTACACTCATAGCTTTGTTGGGACAAGAAAATCGCTTTGAAGCGTTGGACTTCTGTTATCATATCGTCAAAGTCTACGCAGTGGACTCAAGAGATGAAGTTGTTGGTGGAGTGGTCAGTATACTTTAAAATCCGGGAACTCATAAATCATTTATCAAGTTAAAGGTGCAGTTGTGCACCTAAATGCCATTTTTCGTGATTTGAGATCAGTTTTACGTAATATATCAAACACGAGGAAGAGTGTTTCAGCAGCATTTCCAAACACCAAGAAGTGGGTTGAAAAACAAGGGGGGAGGGGAGGGGAGTAATATATCAAACACGAGGAAGAGTGTTTCATCAGCATTTCAAAACACCAAGAAGTGGGTTGAAAAACAAGGGGGGAGGGGAGGGGAGTAATATATCAAACACGAGGAAGAGTGTTTCATCAGCATTTCCAAACACCAAGAAGTGGGTTGAAAAACAAGGGGGGAGGGGAGGGGAGTAATATATCAAACACGAGGAAGAGTGTTTCATCAGCATTTCAAAACACCAAGAAGTGGGTTGAAAAACAAGGGGGGGGGGGGGGGGGGGAGGAGGGGAGGGCAGTAATATATCAAACACGAGGAAGTGTGTTTCATCAGCATTTCCAAACACCAAGAAGTGGGTTGAGAAAACGAGGCGCAGCCGAGTTTTTTAACCGACCCGATAAAACACTCTTTCGAGTGTTTGATGTGTTACCTAAAAATGATCTCAAGTATTACAGGATTTTAACCAAAGTCTCAGAACTTAGAACTACCTCTGTCTGGCGTAATAAACGGCATCACAGAAAAGTTCTTCTCAATAGCTTTTATTTGATTGGTTATACTTTTGGATTTTTATCACAGACTCAGAAGTTAGAACTTCCTTACTTTAATCCAACTTGTTTTCTTTACAGGATCGCAAGCGTCTGGTAAGCAGAGCTCGTCACTTCAGAGTTTTGAATGATCAGATATTCTCCATTTTGAACAAGCATCTGAAGGCCTCAGAAGGACCAGTTGAACATGTTCGCTGCTTCCAGCCGCCTATTCACCAGTCGTTTGTTTCTCCCAACTAATCTCACAAACCCATCACAGTCCATGTCAAGAACTTATGTTATATAAAAAGAGGAAATGTAGACTTCTTGTAGAACCAAATGTAAAGAAAAAATATATTGTTATATTGCAGGGAAAGCTATTAAGTCGCTCTCGTACCTAGAGACGCGATCTTTTTGGCCAGCGTCCAGGATCACGTGAGCCGTGGCGCTGGCCAAAAGAATCGTCGCTTCGGGCCGAGAATGCAATTCAGTCTGAGTGGGAGAGTAAACACTCTTGAGGCTATCGTGCTATCGATAAGGGAATCTCGTAAGGTGGCCACTCTCGTCCCTTTCCTCTTTCAAAATGGCGGTGCGTAGAAACCCCTGGACAAGGGGAAGACCTTAGATAAACAACGGCCTGGACCACCTCGGACGCCTTATTGAGACTTATATAACGTTGTAACTGGTAAGCTTTCAGTTGAGGTTGGGGTTAGCAGTTTATATAGTTAAATTTAGCCCTAAACAACCCGAGAAGCTAGGGTACTCTGGTACGGTAGGCTATGTAAGCCTAAGCCTAGCTGAGGTCACAGGTTCAATCCTGAGTGGGGATTTTAGATTTTCTTTTTTACACTTAAAATTTATTACTCATGCGCCCCATGAGATAAGGTTCCGGCTTCGTTTTTCTTGTTATTTTTATTTTTTGTGTCACGATTTTGCATGCGAATTATGCACGCATATTTTAGTGACCGGGTCCTCGGGTCACCAACACATTCTACAAAAATGGCTGCCGCGCTCGGCATGTGCTTGTTTTTTAAAACCGTAGTTTTTGTGTCATCGCATTAATAACTCACATTTAAAATAAAGCGTGTTCTTTAGTATGTCACGCAAAATTCGTTGAAGGGAGAAGGGATGCGTGACCTGTTCAAAAGAATCCATAAAACTTTCTTATGCAAGCGCATGAGTGTAGGCTACAATAGTAGCCTCTTGTTGAAAATAAAATTCTAAATGTCGACATTACGCGTTATATAATTCTTAATAGGCGTCCGAGGTGGCCAGACCGTTGTTATCTAAGGTCTTCCTGGAAAAGGATGCCGAAATACGCCAAAAGAAAAGAAAGCAAGTTTCTTGTTAATGTTTAGTTACTTTGATCGCAACGAGGTAGAAAAAAGTCTAAAAAAAAGTCTTTTTTTAACGGCAGTAAAGAAAAAGGAATAGAAACTACTATAATTAGCTAAGAATTACCGATGTACATAAGATTAAAAGTATTTTTTACTTGTGAAGCCTTTGTAATAAAATCAACTTATAAATAACTTTTTCCATACGTGAATATTCTATTCTACACTGTAGTGGAGCACATCTTGAGAAAGGTGCATCAAGGCGGGGAGGCGGACTTCCATATAAAAGTGTCGGGGGTGCCCGTCTCGTGCTCGTGAACGTTTTTAGGGGTTGAAATGAAGTTTTGGTATCTTTATGGTGTTAAGTTTCAAAATGTGCCCAGCTGTAAATAATTAATCAGGGTAATCTTTGTTTATAATTATAAACCCCTTTCATAATGGTGGCCGATTTATTTATTCTTTTATATGTATGTTAATTAGCCTTTCTGGCCTCGCTGGCGTGTGCAAAATTCAAAAGAATTTTTACTCTAAACTGAGGCCAGTGAGGCTAATTAACATACATATAAAAGAATAAATAAATCGGCCGCCATGGTATTTTTCATAATTTATGAAAAGACAAAGGACAAATTCCCTTGAGAACATCACATGACCAACATGGGGGAAAACAAAACATACGACAAGCTAAAGAGGTCTATTTGTAGTTTCTGCCCGAAATTGCCTCGCAATCATGTTGAATTTTATCGTAATGCAAATGAGAAAGGTTAACCACGAAAAGGGCCAATAGCTTGCTATGGAAATTTTGAGCCCGATATAGTTGATATATATTTCTATAATCTTCTTTTGTTACCTCGAAAATTTACAAACAATGTATGGCTTTTTAACGCTTTTGCCACCCTTGATCTGAACATCACATGCAAAAGAGAAATAATTGCGTAGATTGCTGAGTGTAACAAGCTGTCAATTTGTGCAGTCAGTTCGTATTAATAGTACGATGCCTTGTCTACGTAAATTTGTATGAATGAAACAAAATACAAAAAATGACGTTATCAAAGATTGCCTATAAAAACTGCGAAAAGCCTGTTCATCTTTTCTAGAGGCCACACCCTTACTACGAGATTCTGGTACGTTTTGGTCCCGCCCTTGATGCCTTTTTAAACGTCGCGAAATTTCTTTGCAGTGGGTCAAATTCATTTTCACCTCTGACTGCTATCGTAGATAACGCAATTGGTTTCCACTGGATAGCGATTTATCCGGTGGATAGCGTTATCCATCCTCTTAACAATCGGGTCCCGTAGTAGTCCAGTGGTCAGCATGTCGATCTGTCCACCTGAAGCCGATCGGTGGTTGGAGCCATGTCCCGCTGCCGTGTTATTAACTTTCCTCCACCATATCTCTCACCACCAAGGTATACTAATGGGTACCAGCCAACACAATAATGGAGGTAGGGGGTAGGGGAGGGGTTGTACGAAAACCGGCTTAAGCTGTAGCAAGGTACCATACGGGACAACGCTTAAGGCGGTCGCTACCAATCCACGATTCGTTTACTCCTACGATCACCCTTGTCATTCTAATATTATTAGGCTCCTTAGCCGTCAGGGTTAAAGCGAACTGGAGGGTAGTCAGCCCGCAGGACTAGCGTCGCTCGTAAATTATTATTATTATTATTTATTTTAACTCTATGCCCCGACTAAGGGAGTGTTTTCTTTGGGACATATTATGGCCATTCCAAAAATTATTCACACCTATTCCACTCGTAAAATATGGAAAGAAGTCATTATTTTTACTATGTGTACCTGGAAAAATTTTGGCTTGTGAGAATGTAAACAATAATAGTTTTGTTAACGTATTCTGATTTCAAAATGATCAGAATATGTCACCAAAAAAGCGCGCCCTAAGGAGCCCAAAGCAACATCCTGGCTATAATCATGAAAACACGATATTTCAGTCGGGAAAGTGTCCCTTAAATATGGGAATTAAAAAAAAATGCTTAAAATTACGAGTTGCTGGTGTCGCCTGTAAGACATCACGAACGAGTGGGGGAAACGAGGGGAGACTTGAGAGAGGGAGCGCTCTCTCCCAAGTCACCTCTACTTTACTTCCCCTCACATCGCAATTCCTAATGCCTGGAACAGGATACCTGGAAAGGCGTGAATTGCTAAACGAGCGCTTTTAGCGCTAGCAGGGGATGCGACATTTTCAAAAAATCGCGGCTTTTAAGACAGCAGAACAGTTAAAGCAACAACAACAAACGTTTATTTCGGGTTCAATGTAATTGCAGCTACGGTATTCAGGGGCGTAGCCAGCTTTTAGAAGAGTTGTAGGCCTGGCCATCCGGTCCGCAAGGGCCGCTTCTAGGGGGGTCCGGGTGCATACCCCCCGGAAAATTATTCGATGTTGGCCCTTGAAAATGCTTTATTCTTCACTTTCTGGTGATTTTATGTGTATCTTGGCAGCATCAAAATCCTTATATTTGATAAAAGAGAATGGATTTGAATTTTTCATTTCCAATTCTTAAAAATGTGACACAAGTGGACTGAAAATTTTGTAGGCCTGGGCCTATAGGCTGGCTACGCCACTGGTATTTATTATAGAAAATCTCTTGTGCTTCTTTATTTAGGTAAGTTTTCAAGGGTGGTTGAATACAACTCTTTTACCACCAGACCTTAAGTCGGTAATGTGGTTTTAACTTTTGCGTCTGTCGATGAAATCCTACAGTGTCGCTCACCATTTAAATGGAAGCTCTTCTGAAAATACAATGTACTTTCTCATGCGCTTTTTCCAGTTTTTTACAACAGGAGAATCGCTATTTTTCCGATTGATTTTGGTCGCTCTTGGTATTGAAAGGGCTATTTTCACTGTTGGAGGGTTTGTTATGGGCAATTTATAAAACTATCATTCAATTCACCACCAAGCAAGTGAGTTAACAATGTGTCTTGGATGCCGTTGGATCTCTTCCAGTTCGTTCATGTGTTTCAATCTTCTCTTGATGTTTTTCTCTTTCCCTGTTCCTTCCTTCAGTACAAGAAAATAATGACAGAACTTCTTTTCCTGGATACCAAACCTTCCTCTACCGTGAATGCGTATTTTCTTGATGTAGCGTCCTTTACCCACAAATGACTCCGCTACAAATTAAAAAAAATACAGATGAATGAGATTACAGTCGAATTGTACATTGAACCGACCCCATTCGGGAACGCGTAAGTTGACGCTAAACAAGGGCCTACAGACGACCTACGACTTCGCTCCATAGCCGCAACAAGGGGAAACCGCAGCCCCCTCGGTCCCTGCCTGGAAACGGCGACGTTTTACTATGGTGTACTTACCAATCCACAAATGGGTCTTGTCTTCTATTCCATGTTTCTCTTGTGCAATAATTCGAGCATCTTCGATTGCCTAAATTACAAAACATGAACATTGCGAGGTTTTCGACTAACGTTTTCTCCAAGAGTGTAAAACAATTATTCTTAAATACGCACGTATTGGGAGAGGGAAGGGAGGGAAGAAACCATTTTCAATTTTGCATTCCCTTTGTTGCATTAGTGATTAGTACATGCATGTACTTATTCCTGGCGGTCAAACTTACTTTTGTGATAAACGTTGCCGCTCGTTTTGGAGAAAATGCCATCTGTTTGAGTGCTTCCTCAACTGGAAGTCCTCTGATCTGGAATCAGAAAAAAGATACAATATAAACTCATTTTCTAAGTACAACACCATACTTGGGTATGTACCTGTTAAAGCAAACAGTTTGCCACTAAGCTATTCTGTACTCGCTGGCTCCTATGCACCAGGCTTACATGGGTACATCTGGCAAATACCCGGCCCAAATTGCAATATGATGCTGATTTTTGTGCAAGCAGGCATTTTTCATCATGTTCTTTCTGAATACATCATCAAATCCCATAATTTCACAAATTTTTAGTATTTGTGACATCACACTTTTGTACTCTATTGGCCTGATCTTCTACACCTTCTCACTTTAAAATAGTAGGTAATAGTTGGGGGCATAAAAGAACCCACTAACTGTTCAAAAAGAGTAGACTAGGCAGTCCCTTGTGAGAAATTTGTTATTTGGGGTCATCTCAACATGAAGAGCTTCCTTTGTGTGAAGACCCTAAGTAACAACTGCATAGGAGGCTTAAGACCACCCTGCTTTCTCACAGTGATTTCCATGCATACACATGTAGAAGCTAATGTTAGCAGTAACCATACAGTAGTAAATGAATTTCTACCTGTGCTGCCACAAGATTCATCTTGATAGGACTGCATCTGATCTCTCTTACACAATGATGTATGGTCTAAACATCAACAAAATTGAGGAGTTTAAGTTGCAAAGCATAAAATAAATACAGAAGAACCTCTGTGTGCAAGCACCTCTTGTACTTGTTACAGTACAGCACCAATAAAACAAAACTTTTGTCCCTTGCACCAAAACCTCTTTATGTGCTCAATACATAGAGGTTATTCAGCATGAAGTTGTGTAATATGGCTGAGTATTTTGACGAGTCAGTTGTATTTTTTTGAGCCTTTTGGAGAGGAAAAATAAATACTGACGAGTAAAAATGTTCAGCCGTAATACACAACTTTTCACTGAATAAATTGTTTATTATACAACAGTAATCTCCTAAACTAAGTTTTTGAAGCTGTTTTTCCTAGTGCGCGATCAGAAGAGTGCAATAACATGTCATATTTATTTGCACTCGTTTTGATGCATATTTGCACTCTAGAATGCTATGTCGAATAACAAACTACAATATATTTTGCAATGATAGGTGCATTGTACATGGTATGTACATTGAAATTGCTACAGGTTCATTTGATTCAGATTTACATTTCAGGTGTTCCCTTACAGGTGGTTTAACTGTAGCTCGCCTAACAAAATAATACAGAGTGGAGGAAAAAAAACTTGTCGTGGATGCCCAAATGAGACTTTTCATCACCCCCAATCCACTAGCATAGAATTGTTTGCAATTGGGTTAACGTTGTGTACCTCTCTTGGTGGTTCAGGGATTCCTTTTTCTTCTTCAATTTCAGCATCTGTCTTCCCCCATAACTCTCTTGTGACTGAGAAAGTGGCAGGGCATCTTGTACTGGTGTGTAGCTTGGAGGAAAGCAATGGCCACAAGGTCAAGCTCCTTGAAGATAAAAAGCGGGAAATAGACAGACCTAAATAAATATCGTATACTGAGACCATGATAAAGGCCACATACTGAGGCTGGAAAAAATAGCTTCCACTATAGAGGGGTGGTTCTCTGGAATAGACTATCAAATACTATTAAAGGGCAGACAAGCCTGAAATCATTTATCTCACATTTGTAATATAGTACAATTTTGATGACTATATCTATCTAATATTGTTTTTTATTGCATGATTTTTGCACGGCTCTCTTGAAGAGCATTTTTATGAATGGGATTCCGTGTTTAAATAAAGATGATTGATTGATTGATTGATTGATTGATTGATTTAAGCTTATCGATTGATTAATTGATTGAAATTACAAGCAGATGTAAGCTTACATGAAAACTACGGTAGTTCTGATTATTAACAAATTGACATAACAGGACAGGTGCATAAGGAAACTGCCGTGCTGCGTTGGTGAAGAAGTGAAACAGGAAAATTTGGTTTATCTACTAAGTTGGTAAGGCAGATTGGCCACTGTAAAAAGATTCAGCGGCTGACTTCGAGCGCTAGCTAGTGCAAGTCCTAATTCTATTCGTCATTATTAGCGAATCGAAGGAAACATCGTCGACATTCACCAACCTCAATTGAAACTGTGTGACCCTCAGAAGTCCTTCAACTATAAAGCAAACATAAAGAAATTAGACTGGGAGCAACAACCATTAGAAACATGACCAACAAGCCTGCAAAGAACACATGCCTCTAGAAGCGGCCATCTTGGCACTTGAATAAACACGGCATGTAAGATCACATATAATGTCCCAAAACAGTTCGAAGACTGACCACCAGTCCCTTGCAAACTTTTGCGGCTTGGCGGTCCAACATGGCCGACGAAACGTCGAAGTTCGTTCTTCCAGCCTCACCAAACTGGTACTGTAGTGCTGTAGCGGACTGCAGTTCGACCAAGATATACGCATTTGGCGCACGAAATTGCGTTTATCTTCTGGACGTCGGTGCGAAGACGCCCGTTTTTGAGGGGCAGTTGGTCGGTCATACCGAGCGAGTGACAAGCGTGTGTTTTTCAAAACACAAACTTCACGCGAATTTTTTGGCGAGTGGGTCTGACGATAAAACTGTTAAGATTTGGGACGCGGAGACGAAGCTGACATTGCTGGAACATAAGGCACATAGCGTAAGTATTGTTTTTGTGCTTCAGTGGGTTGGCGTGCGGTTGAGAATTTTGAAAAACATAGTACAACTGTAAGCTTAACTAGACCGGGCATAAGACCTGATAAGACTTACTCATGTTTTGTCAGTTCTGAACGTTGACAAGGCCCAAAGGTGTCCATTTTGTGGTATTTTATTTCCATTAACAAGCTATTGAGATATACAAATTAGCGGTAAAGCTGCAACTGTAAAAGGAAAAAAATATGGTTGTGTACATACATATACATGTACATGTAGAAACAGCTGGGAACAGTCCATGTGCAGCATCTCCCCCCCCCCCCCCCCCCTCTTCCACTGAAGTGAGGTTAATGGGGGGTGAGGGGTGGGGGTGGACACATAACTTTTCTAAATTTTGAATGGCTACAGCATGTGCCACAGAGCCCAGAAAACCACTTTTCATTAATATATTATTTTATCCTGCAGATAGTAGATGTGGGCATAAATTACACATTAATTTATTATACAAATTTATGTTGTTGTTTTTTTTTTCAGGCAAAGGTTACCTGTCTTACATGGTCTCCTTTGGTAACAGATCTTGTTGTCTCAGGTGAGAACGAAGCTAAAACTCCTAATTGTAATTTGATTCTCCATTCTTATTGGCTGATTTTTAATACAATCATGTACATCTTGAGTTGAGTGCCTTCCATTGAGGTGGGTGGCAGGGTTGGGGGTTGAGGTGGTAGTATGGATATTTTCTGGAACAATACCATTTGTTGCCGATCTCACTAAGTCCCTTCTTTCATGGTATCTACATTTTACTAAACCAGTACCTTCCCCATTTTTTCTGGGTTCCCAACCCTCTGCAGCTATTTATTAATATAATAATATTATTTCCTGCAATTTGTAATATCAATTTATTATTGACTGAAGGTGATGAAAAAGGACAGATTGTTGCATGGAGATATGCAGAAGGAAATGTATTTGGTGGTAGCCCTGTTCGTGAGCACATTTTCTCAATGGCTCTTTCTAATCTTTCGGAAGGTGAACTTGCTGTTGGGTAAGTTCAAAGTTACATTATCAAGACTGTGCTCTTAAAAGAATCAGAAGAAGCCCAAAGGCTCCCAACTATGAAATCTGGGGAGCCAGGCACTTAAGCTTTATGCAGAAGTAAGTTTTTCTAGTCGCCCAAAGATAAAAGTAAAGAGCCTGAGGCCCCTGGGCACTGTTAGAGCACAACTCTGATTATTTTAATACTGTTTAATTAAGTACTGTTGATGAGAATGTTGGATGAGAATGTTAGTCACTGACCATTTAAATGAAAGCTATTGAGCTGCACTTTCCTGTGATGCTGTTACTGTAAGTACATGAAAATTTGTATATTGCTAACTTTTGTGATTGTTGATGAAAAATTAATTAATCCTTAGTCCCTGTCACCTGATCGGAAATTTTCTTTGCTGCTTTCTTTCGGGAAGAATATTGAAAGGGTAGAGATTGTATATAATCATTACTTACTCAGCTTTGTTGGTTTCAGATGGTAGTGTTAAGGCTACATATTATAATTACACACTGTATATATAGACATTTTAAACTTGAGAAGAAGGAAGGCATTGTACAGTGTATGTTCTTTTTATTATGCAAATTTTTTATCAACTGAGCTTTTGAATCTCTTTACTGTGGCCAATTTACATTTTTCAACTCAAATAATTCGAAATGATAAAACCAAATAGTTTTCATGTTTCACTCCCCCACCAAGACAGCAAGACAGTTTCTAAATAGAAACTAACCCCCTTATTCATTTGTTATTTTTATTGTCAATGTTGTATTTTTATAAGGTACAAGAGTGGTCTAATAGTTGTGCTGAATGTTTCAAGTGATGGAGTCATCTCAATCATTCACAAGTTACAAGGACACTCCAGTGAAATTCACAGTCTGGCATGGTGTCCTACTCCAAAGCAACACATTGATTTTGGTATGTGTACTTGGTACAGTAGAGTAAAATAATATGTAATTGTTTGACCTGCAGCTGGTTTCTTAAAATTATGCTGCTGCCTGGATAGCTTACATGTAGTTGGTAGGGTGGCAGTTTGTAGTTGGACAATAATTATATTTTTTTTCTGTTCACACCACACACACACACACACACACACACACACACACACACACACACACACACACACACACACACACACACACACACACACACACACATACTGGGACATTGCAATAACAGTATTTTCTACTTGTAAATGCCTCACAGTTTTTGGTGTGTTAATATTTGACAAACTTGTTATCATAGTCTTTGATCGTGAAGTAAATTTATTGTGGACTTTTTAGACTACTTTCAATTGCATTGTCACTGAGAAGCCTTGTAAGGGAGTGTCAAAGTACTGTACTGTACTATACTATGCTTATAGAAGCTGCATTTGTATTGTCACAATGAATTCATAGTGTTGCATCCTTTGATTTCTTAGGTCCATTGCAGGACAGGACTACATCTTCTGAAGGGCACTTGTTGATATCTGGAAGTAGAGATCAAACAGTTAGGTTATGGGACACAGCTCAAGGCAAAGTGCTGTCTGTCAAACAGCTTCCAAAGAGATCAGGACAAAAGTGGAAAGACAAACATGATCCACACTGGGCCAAGGACAGGCTGTGGCTGAGTGTTTGTTGGCCTGTAGCATCACCAGGTCATGTTATTACTAGCAGTCAAGGGTAGGTTGACAATTTGTTTGCTGACCACATTGTCTTTCACCATTGGTTAGTTGGGGTCTAGACTTTGCTGAAAGCAGTAGCTAAATAATTTTGATATCAAGAATGCTGGAATTTGCCTTGATATCCATGCCTCTAGATCTCAAAATTTTTTGTGGAAGAGGGGATTGGGAATGGTAGGACCGGGGAGGGAGGGGGGGGGGTGTTCAGAACACCTGGGGAGACACATTTGCTCATTACCTGTACAGAAGGGCCTACTTTATCAGGGCCACCCTGGCCATCATTCTTGTAAAGTGTCTAAAAATGTACATTGCTGAAATAGTTCCATGTATGATTGTTTTTGTAGTGGAGAGCTTTTGTTGTGGGATTTAAGCAAAGAAGGCAAAGAGCAGTGCCAGACATTTGGTTTGGGGCACTCCAGAATTGTGTTCAACATAAGTTGTGATGTGGCTGGAACAAGAATAATGACTGTTTCCATGGACAGACAGGTGGATTTCATAATTTATTTAATATGTTATTATACAATGTGAGAGTACTCATCAAGATGACCATGCATAACAGTTTTCTAATATCATTTTCAAATGCTCCTATGAGCCAATTCATGAATATAGAAGATTCTTCATACCTTTGGACTCTCTCCTCTTCTTGCGTTTTGTGCCACTGACCCCCACCCCCTACGTCCAACTCTCCACCCTTCTGTCCCTCCAACACCATATCCATGGGTAAGGCAGATGACCATTACATTTTATGAGCTCAGTGTTCACTGACCCTCCCCTCTACAGGTATTTTGTGCCACTGACCCCCACCCCCTACGTCCAACTCCCCACCCTTCTGTCCCTCCAACACCATATCCATGGGTAAGGCAGGTGACCATTACATTTTATGGGCTCAATGTTCACTGACCCTCCCCTCTACAGGCATTTTGTGCCACTGACCCCCACCCCCTACATCCAACTCCCCACCCTTCTGTCCCTCCAACACCATATCCATGGGTAAGGCAGGTGGCCATTACATTTTATGGGCTCAATGTTCACTGACCCTCCCCTGTACAGGCATTTTGTGCCACTGACCCCCACCCCCTACATCCAACTCCCCACCCTCCCCTCCCTCCAACACCATACATGTATAAGGCAGGTGACCATTACATTATTGATCGACTGATTGAGTGAAATTTCTACCAAAATGGTACTTAACAATAATTAATAGATCATGAGCTTGAAATTTCTATCACGCATAGAAATCAAGAGTGAATAATCTAATTGTTTTAGTATAAATCTACCAGACGTTCAAAACTTAACAACAAGACAGGCTCGCATTTTTATTGAATAATGATATAAATAGGTCATGCCACACGTGGATAATCGGCTGCTCACTCTACTCGCTTACTACAACAGGATAGATAATGAGTAGTGTAGCCAATAAGAGAACTGCATTCATGATAGAATGCTAGTAGATTTATACTAAAACCTGTTAGACTCTTGCCAAAATGCCAAAATTATCCTTTCCTAATTAAGACTGGATTTAAAACATCTGTCGTCTTTAAGAGTGTGTTTGTTAAATCTTGTTACATGTAGAATTAATCCATTTGAGAAGGATGCTAGGCCTGTTAATCACAACAAAAAATGATTGAATGTATTTATTTATGTATGTATGTATTTGCAGATTGTAATTTGGGATCCTCAGCATTTGCGCAGTATCCACACCCTCCCTACCCTGGGTGGTTTTGCTTACTCTGTGGCCATCTCCCCTTTGGATCCAGGCACTCTGGGGATAGGTGTAGGGGACAACATGCTTCGTGTTTGGCAAACAGCTTCTTCCATGGGACCATATGAAACCTTGACTCTGTGGCAGGGAATCAAGTCCAAAGTCATGGTGGTAAGTGATATTTTAGTATAGAGCAGTTTTCAATTGAGTGTCGAAAGTAATTACACAATTGCTTTGGTTTTGCATTGCTATGCTTTGTGATTGGTTAAAAAATCTCGCGCCACTTTCTCGACCAATCAGAAGTAAAACCAAAACCAATCGTGGCTTGCTCGCACGCGTTTTCCCGCACTTGGCACCGCCGACATGTAATTGCTTCGAGCTCTGATTGGTTCATTGGATTGTTTACGACTGCTGTGGTTGGTCAGAGTTATTACTTTGGTTTTGGTTTTACGACACTCAATTGAAAACTGCTCTATTTACATGTTTCTTGTATGGACTTTCAACATTGTGTTTGTAATTGTAATACTATAGTAGAAGTAATCCATTGTTGTTCCTTGTGTAGGTTAAGTGGCATCCCAGTAAGGAAGGCCTTCTTGCTTTTGGAGCAGATGATGGACAAGTTGGAGTTTACAACATCATCAACAAGAGGTACTGCAGCAGCGTGTATCTAAATAGATCATGTTTACCGTTCCATTTTTTAAAAAGTATTATAATATTTATAATATCCACAGCAACATTAATTATGATTTGAAGGTTTTAATGGAAACGGTTTTGGTAAATTGTTCCACACATGGAAAAAATAAAATAAATATGATTGTGCTGAGTCAAATTGTACCAACTTTTTTATTTGCTTTGTTTCAGAGCAGAAATTTCTGCAACATACCACAAGAGGACAGTGTATTCTCTATCCTGGGGTCCTCCGTGCCCCAGAGCAGGTACCTTCACCATGGTTATACATTCATATCACTGTCTTGACAATTTGCTACAGACATTCACCCTCTTAAATTGACAAGGGTGTAAGGAAAAATCTTTCAAAAGGGTTGTCTTTCGCCTGTAAAAATGTAGAGTATGATTGCTTTTTTTGCAATGGCCACCGCCAGATTGTTAAATATAACAACATACATGTAGGGGATCAGAGGCACCCAAGGACCCTCCAGTTATGCTCCTGATTGAGACATCTTGCCTGACAGTCAGAAGTCAAATTTAAGCCTTGCATTATTTAGTTACTGGTTGATAATACTGGTAATAATTTATTATTTTTGTCCTAAGCATGACTTGACTGGTTCTATAGTCGGAAATTGTTCCATTATTGTTTATGACAAACATATGACTTTGGAAGAGGGTGGGGTGGGAGGGAATTGTCTAATGTCAGGGAGCTATCATGGAGATAGATTTTGGGCGATTTGTTCAGGGGATGATTTAACCCACAATTCTCACTCTGTTTTCACTAACAACAAAGGCGCAAGCGGATGCATGAGAGATTTGTGACCATGATTCAAGCATCAGTCCAGTTACAAGAAAAAGGAATTGCTTTATCCTTTTGCTTGGCGTGTTTGTGCTTAATGATTATATGTACATCAAACTCGTTTTTATGTTGACATACACTGTAAGAGCTGTTATGCTAGCTTTTATGCTTGCACTTGTAGTAGCTTATGAGAAAAAAGGCTTAACGGGTGCTTTTGTCTTCATAGATAATGATGATAGCATAACACACAATCTGTACAGTTGTGCAGGAGATGGCAGTGTTCTGCAGCATAAGACTGGGCGTTTCATGGACGACCCTGTAGATGTGAACGCTCTGATCCTGAAAACTAATAATCTCAAGGTACATTGTACCCGAGTTTGATTAAAATCTAAATTGTGCGTGTAGCGTTACTACTCGAACGTTAGTTGACGTAAATGTTCTATCGCCTGATTTTTGAATTAATAAACAACAACAACCACAACCAAGTAATAGATGGGACTCATACAAAACGTTTTAGATGCAAGAATAACATGAAACAATATAGTTAGCTTTTTCATTCGCTATTCAGTTATTCTGCACATATGTATATTGCTTTCTGACCACCCGGCAAATAATCCTCCTTAGAGGGGTTGCTGTAAAGGAAGATAGATAGATAGTTGATCTACATGTAAGTAGTTGAGCAGCTAGAGCGCTAGCATCGGACTTTCGATATGAAGTTCAGTGGTTCATTACTGCTGCTGTGTTGTTTCTTTAGACAAGAAACTTTGCTCCACATTGTCTCTCTCCACCCAGGTGTTAAAATGGGTACCAGTGACATTATGGTGGGTGTAACCCTGCGATTTAGTAGCATCCCATCCAAGGGCGAGAAAAGGTGCCTTCTACTGTAGGTGTTTCATGGTGCGGAAACTGGAGATAAGCTAAGGCCTGATGAGCCACTTGGCTCGAAAAACGACTTGAACTGATCCAATCTACTTCTCAAAAGCTTAAGCTACCGAGCCTTCCTGCCTTCCAGTGACTACTCTGCAGAATCGTTTTGAAGGCCAATTTCTTCTGAGTGGTTACTCCCTTGTTTACTAGCCTGTGACAGCCGCCTCCTCCCCTCAGAAAAAATCGGGGGAGGAGGCGGCTGTCACAGGCTATTGTTTACTCGAATTTCTTTTGAACAGCACAAGCCATTCGGTCGCACAGATGTGTCGTGGAATCTGGATGGTACAGTGTTGGCTCTGGGGAATGAAGATGGGTGAGTCAGTGTTCCTGCTGCAAAGTAACAATCATCAACCCAGCTTTTGTTTGGATTTTTTACTCAAAGGGGCGGTGTGGGGTCAAAACTAACTAAATTGCTTTTTCCAAAAAGAATACGTGAAAGGTAACGTAACGTGAGAAAATCTGCGGTCGTTAATTTTGCTTTTTTTTGGCTTTGCGGTTGTCTCTAAAATTAAACTTATCGACAAAAGATGAGCTTGGGAGCTGTTGCCTTACAGTATGGTGGAGGCATGTCAATTGTGGTAACCATGGCATCCCTGCGAGCTTCAACCACCACCGTCACACTGATGGAATCAGTGGAATACTTACCTGATGCTCACCTATATCTGGGTGGGAGGAGTGGGAGCAAAGATCCACAAAGATCGCTAAAAGTTTTCAAGGATCCGCAAAGATCGCAAACGCTTGTATGTGATCCGCAAAGATCAGCAAACTGAGCTGCAAATACGTGCAACACGCGAAACACCTAGCCACCCCTGAAATATCTCATAGCCACCCCGCATATGGCATACTCGGATGTGGCGCAACCGCTGATTCAACTGAATGTCTCGAGTTTAACCTTGCCTAAATTGCATTTAGCCACAACAAAAAAATATCGACTTTTAACGCAAAACTTAAAGTAGTTTCTTAAACCGAGTATCCATGCAAAGATAGCATCAGTATTACCACCAGTTTCAAGTGTTTCCTTGCAAATCGTAATTTTCGAAGTCGCGTTGTTTCTTGTGTTTGACCGCTGTGAAAATACAAGTAGTTAATAAATAAGATCATCAAAAGGTTAATCTATATTCTTTTTATTCCTCAAGGTCGATTGAAGTGTATGTTCCTCCAGACTTGATGCAGGTTGGAATGATTATAACACACAAGAAGAGCATTACTACACTAGTGTGGCATCATGGCTACGATGAGCTCACTAAGGGAGGTAAATAGACTCCACTCCACTCCACCCTTCACCTCGATTCTGCGTGATACCGTGTCCACCTTGAAAGAGAGATGCTGTTATTGCAGGGATTATTTTCAGTGATACTTATTCACCAGTTGAAAACATGTTGTCCCGGGGGGGGGGGGGGGGGGGACTCTGATATGAAAATGATGGGGTGCTCTTGGATTGGTACCGCTTAGGGTGCTGAAATCGAAAATGATCACGGTTTGAATTATTGCGGAAGCTTTTAAGGTATTGAGCCGACAGAATACGTCTTGTGTTTGGGGTAAAAATATAACTGAGCCACGCCTATGAAACGAGATTCTGGCACCTTTTGGGTGTTTTTCAAAAATTTCCGAGCACCATTTTTGTGGGCTTCTCAATGATAAAGCTGCTTATGGTGAATTAACCTCGTCCCGGGGTCTTTCTTCTTGCCGTCTCCGGAAAGAGAGAAACAACTCAGGAGTGACCTATTTTCAACGGCAAAATACATTGTCATTTTTGTGAGAACTGAAGTCCTGCAACAATAACAACATTATCAATTGCTGTTACAGCAACATTTTTTTACGCGACCGACAAGAAGCAACAGTTAATTGAAGCGGGTAGTGATGTGTAAAAAAAAAGATACAATCTAAACAGAATAAGGCCCTAAAATATTAGATACGAAAAAAAAAATACAACACAATTGTAGACTACAAATCAAATAAAAGACAGCACGGGAAATTAACAAAAAAGAACATGGTATTTTCTCTACCCATAACACAAGAAGTGGTATTTGTTGCGAATGTAGAACTGACTAGGAAGGAATGCAATTATAACTTTCTTCCCTTGTTACTATTTCTTCTCTTTCTTTCATTTTCCCTTCCACCCTAAACTAATAGCCCGACTCCATAAACTTATTTTACCAATGTCGTTGATCACGAGTATTCTTTCTTAATTTGTTGCCTGCCTTGTTATGAATCTCTTGGTAACATTGTTTTGTGTGTGTGTTTGTAGATGATGTTAGTAGCTTCAAGTACTGGTTGGCTTCAGGGTCCAATGAGTCCATCATTCATGTCCATGATCTTAGCAGTCTGCTTGGTACGTTACTCCTGATTTTGCCACGTAACGTCTTGTTGCTTGTCTTACTGATTCATGTACAAAACTGAATCGCGAGTGATTGGTTCTTACCGTATTGTAACGATTAATTCTGACATGAGGATAGTACAAACCTATACTGATTATTCATTGTTTTGAATGATTATTTCAGAAAAAAAAAACCGCATTCTACGTTGTCATAAGAAACCAGGTGTTCTTGCTTTCTTTTGATGTTCAGGTGATACATCCGGTCCCAGGCCCCGCTCAGCTCCCATCACCGAATGTTTTCGTCAGTTGCCAGGTCACTCAGGTCGGGTCACGTGTTTAAGCTGGAGTCCACATCAGGCTGAACTGCTGTTATCGTCGTCCTACGATGGAACTGCACAGGTAACGCAAAGGCACTTATCTGACTAATCTCCCTCTGTGCTCGATTTTTGAAGAGTGAAAAACCACCAGATAAATCACTATCCACTGGACAAATGTTAATAAAAACCAATTGTGTTATCTACTGGAGGGAGAGTTTGGAGAGAGATTTATCCAATATATAGCGCTATCATCCACCTTTTGAACAACCTGAGCTAGGTCTTAAGGCCTTTACTGCATGTCCAGCGTAAACCCCTTTTAAAAATACAGACATCGTAGGGACTTGGGAAACTGTCCGTATAGGCCTTTATCACACACCGCCATTTTGTATAAAAACAAAAGATTTACGCCGCTCAGCCTCGCAGTGAAAAAGTTGAAAACGAGGTTGAGCTGGCAAAAACAAAACATTTTATTCTCCGGGGAATCAACATGGCCGCCGCGTGATAAAGGCCTATTAACGGGTCATAATGGGTCCTAACATATGCATTTTATGGGTTTTAAATGAAAATGCAGTACAATACCACATTTCACCTCCACTTTATACAAACAAACTTGATCAAGGATATCCTATAACCATCTCGCCGAGAAAGCGATGTATTTAGAGCACTATGTTCAAAAGATAATTGATTTTCTGGTCTGTGTCAAGGTATGGGATGTATCTAAAGGAGAGCCGCTGTACAATTTCCGCGGGCACAGCAGCCGTGTGATGTGTGTAGTGTGGAGTTATCTTGATGCTGACCTGGTGTACAGTGGTGGAGAGGATGGCACTGTACGACCATGGAGACCATCAGTGCAGCAGTATCGGCAGCCACCCGTATCAGGTGGGGTTAGACTGTCCACAGTCTCATATTCACGTTTGTTTGTCCAGTTCGATCGTTGAGTTCGTTAAACTGCCATCTTGAATGTCACGCTGCGCTAAAAACTGCTGGGGAGGAGTACAAAAAAACTGCTCAGGGGGCGGGTGAAAGTAAGATACCGTCGCTTATTTTTCCGTGTGTTTTTAGATTGTAAGCGGTATTGCTGATTTTTCCTTACAGTGTGACCCCAAAAACCATTAAGGCTGAAAATATGTCTGGATTGCAACCAATGACATGCGAGATCTTGTAGCGACAGAAAACGACAAAGCATTAAAAGAGATTCTTTAAGTCACGGTCCAATCAGATTTCAGTTAAAACTAAATCTGAATGGTCCAAACACTATGAACATTCCAGAAATGTTTTCGGCGTTCAACGTTTTTCCATTCACACTGCAAATTCAAACTTCATAGAATGTTAATCTAAGGATGTTTTCCCGCATGTTCTTTCAATTGCAATTGTTCATAAATATGGAGCAAGGGTAGTATTCAATTGATCATACATGTAGCTACAGTCATCGACAAAAGTCTTTGGTACACTTTAATAAAAACTCTCTCTTAAACATTTCTTCAAGAATTATAAAACATTTCGGCCACCGGGTTAGTAGAAATGATCCCCTCCCCCCCTCGGACAATATTGTTTGGAGGAAACTAAATCAACCTTGTGATGGGGGCGGGGGGTGGGGGATTTAGCAAGAATTTCTCTTGACGGTTAAGAAAAGGTAAGAGCGTCCCAAAAATATTGTCGGAGATTGTAGGTCGGACTTCTTCAGTGTATAGTTGTTGCTCCTTGCATTTGTACAGAGGGTCCGTCCTCTGGAACAAAATCCTTGCAGAAGCAAGAGAATCATCCTTGCAGAAGCAAGAGATCATGCTAGTCTGAATACTTTTAAGGCTAGCTTGTCAAATAAAGTACTTTTTAGTAAACTGATGTGATAGATAGAGTTATAATTATAAGATTGAATTTATTAATAAGGTTTGGTCTGGGTTTATGATAATTAGTTATGATTAGATAAATAGTTTTTATTGGATAGTTTGTGCGGATTATAATGTATAAAGTTTTTTAAATTTTTTACAGTTATTGTATGTAGAAGCCCATGGCTCACTGGAAGACCATTTTTGTAATGAATATGATCCCGTGTTTTTAAATAAAAGATGATGGTGATGAAAATAATAGCCCGAGACATTTTAACATATTATTCTATTCTGTTTTTCAATAGTTATGCGTTTATTCTTTTTTAATACAGAAAAGAAAGCGACCCATTCTACAAACAAATCGTCCAAGAATAAAAAGAACAAACAGAAAGCAAAAGGAAAGGGAGAAACTACTGACAAAGAATCTTGGCGACAAGAAAGAGAACCAAAACTTGACAGCAATGTGGCGAATGATGCGCAAGCTGCACAGAAAACCAGTGACATCTCAGAGGAAATGAAAGCAACTACGTCCTTGGAAAGTAGAGAAATCCAGTCGGGATTTGACGCCGCTGCAAACGAAAAGGACGACATCGTGAAATCCGTGGATGAGAAGACAGAGAAAATAATTGTGGATGAGAGTGATGAGAAGAACAAGAAAGAGAATGATGTAAAAGAGAAGAGTGCAGTTGGCGTGACAAGAAAGGAATCTGCGAGTGAAGAGAAGAATCTTGCCGACATGGGCACGACTGAGAAGAAGTCGAATGTTGTTTTTCAACCAGAAGAAGTTTTTTCTCTCCGATCCAGAGGTGAGATCATAACTTACATTTAGTGATTTTCCCGTAATTAAGAGGCAGAGTTTTCATGAGTTTTGCTCACTGTGACTGAGTTGTTGGGCCTTAGGTTGGACTGTCCCTAATGGAGGTGTCAACTCCGTGAAGAGAGGTTCGACTGTTCTACAAGGATGTCTGCCACTTTCTTTATCCGAGGGTGTATCTCCTCCCCCGATAACGAATATTTTCCAATTCAAATTGGCTAATTCAATTACATAAATAAGATAAAATTTTACTTTGTAAAATAAAGATATTGAAAAACAAACACAACTATAGGAAAATACTGCTAAAAAACTCATCAACAAGATGAGCATTGGGAGCTGGTGCCTTAAAGGTGGTAGGGGCCTGGAGCGAGCAGGCAAGAGAGCAATTGAGGTAACCATGGCAATCATGCGAGCGCCAACCACCAGGCACCGTCACACTGACAGAAGCCAGTGGAATACTTACCAGATGCCATACTTACCAATCCAAAGGGTGGGTGGAGTGGGAGTGCGAGCACAATGCAAATGCAGCCTTGAATGAGTGATAGCTGATCCGCCCAAAATCAGTGAGCAAGCGATTGAACTGTGTTGCGCAATTGCAAGAAACTGCCCCTTGGGGAAATTTCGGGGGCCCCCGTTAGAGCCTGGCAGAATGTAGGGAGACCGCTGGCCAGCTAGCCTTGTTTCGAGGTTAACCTTGCCTAAATTATAAATTTAGCCACGTTAAGAAAACTTTCATTTGAATGGTGACACTTGAGGATTTCATCCACAGGCTCGAAAGTTGTAACCACCTTGTACAGTACAATAAACGGCACCACAGGAGTACTGTTCAAAAGTTAGAACCACCCTGTACAGCATAATAAACAGTACCATGTAGTCACACTTGAGGATTTCACCCACAGACTCAAAAGTTAGAACCACCTTGTACAGCATAATAAACAGTTTCACAGGGAAGTACTGCTTAGTAGCTTTCATTTGAATAGCCACACTTGAGGATTTCATCCACAGACTCAAAAGTTAGAACCACATTACACGATATAAAGTTTGATTCTGTAAGTGAAAGGGTTAACGGACAAGTATTACAACTTAATCTCATTTGAATACTTGTCTTTCCTCAGTGACACTGGAGCCATCCACTTCTTCATCCTCCTCCAAGAAGAAGAAAAAAGTCAAATCGATGTTTCCGCTCTCTGCTGTTGCCGACAACAAATCTAAAGCAGCGACACAAGAAGAATGTATCGAGCTGGCAAAGATACTTTACGGTAAGCTAATCCATTATAAACGATTTCAATCGGCAAAATAGCGTGTGTTCGTATAGTGAAATTTTTTAGGGTTGCGATGAGAAAGGACTTTTCTAAGTACATTCAGTCGGAGAAGAAGAATACTATACTTATTTACACAGGCGAGTTTAAGTGCGATTTTTAATTTTTTGCAGCGGTTTGAAGTGCTACATGTACGTTAAGATTTTCGTAAGGCGATTTTATTTCGATTTTAAAGCGGTCCGAGTAGAGTGGATGCGATGTCAGCATGAAAGCGACCATGAGGAAACCTTATGGTAGCTTGGTGGCGTATTTTCTCTAACACTGCATGCGCCGCTTTTTCAGTGTTTCAAAATCTCAAATCATCAAATCATCGATTTTAAAAAATCGTAAGGAAAGTCACTGATAGTTTACGGGGGGGATTTAAATTCACACATAAAATCGTTACTAAAATCCTCTCAAAAATTACATTAAAAAGTCTTCAAGGTACATGCCTGTTAAGGTCAAGAAGAACTTAGTCTCTGGCTTGTTTTGAAGTGTAAGTGTCTTGCACCCACGCTTAACTTACATATATAACACACGTCTGTACATTTTCCTTTAAATATAACTGTACAGGTCATGATGGTGACAAGAGCTCTGTAGGTTCCTCTTCACACGGTGCGGCTGGTTCAGACGGGCTTGTAAACCTTGGGCTGTTTGCTGATAGGCGCGGAGCGTACAGAATGCTTGCTACTGAAGGTAACTTGGTTTTAAATTTCACTGTAACTTGAGTTTTAACCCGTCTTTCTTCTCCATGTCAGTATTAAAAGTTTCTCCCATTTGTTTTAGCAAGTTTCAAATAATAAATAATGGATTAATTGGTTTAAAGCCAAAACCTTTTTTTCTCCCATGCCTTTTAACTATTCATCCATCCTAGACATTTTATTTCGTGAAAGGTTCTAAATTGAAAATATTACTTCCATATTTTTATACTTTTTTTATTGTGTATTTGTTTTTAATCTGGTTATTAATGTAGTATATTGTCATGTAGCTGGAGTTTCTCTCAATACAACGCGCGCGTTGATTGGTTGAATCATGGTCACATGACATCTAAAAAACAAACTGTTTCCCGCCAATTGTAACATTGCACTGTTGCCCGATAGCGCACGTGATCAGACCGTGACAAAAGGTGGCATGATTATGATGCGATTGATGTTTAGGGGCGGACCATTAGAAATCTTGGGAGGGGGGGTGACAATTACCAAAAAAAAAATCCTGCAAAGGAAAATTGTCTCAAAAAAAATTCCTGCAAGCAGTTGACCATAAAAAAATAAAATCCTGCAAGCTAACTGGCTATATATACATATATTTATTTATTTATTTATTTATTTTAAACTGGAACATATGAGAGTATGACATGCTCTCTGGTAGTAAAATTCATCAAAAAGCAACTTCAGGTTGACTCAAATGCTGTCAAAAATTACCTGCCTCAAAGGTCTATCTGGTACATGTACCAATATCTTAATATAACCAAAACCTTGTTTATGTACATATTTGAAAACACTGTAAACATCATGAAATATGTAACCTGCTCTACTACACACAAGTATTTTTTAAATACATTACAGATTGTCCAACCGTCCCGATTTCGTCGAGATTACCCCGATTTTGCTTGAAAATGAAATTCTGTCATTTTCGTCAAATTCTCATAATACTTACTATACAAAAAGACGAAATTGCGTATACTCAACTCTGATATCCAGATAAACTAAAGAAACAGCAAGAAAAATAAAATGAAATCGAGTACTTGTATGTGGAGCCACACAAAGAGACGCAAAGCGACGAGAAGCCACATCGATTTGCCAAACATTTTTGACAGAAATTGTTGTCTCAGAACACTAGAAATGGAGTTTCAGAGCATCAAGATTTCAAAATTTTCTGGTGGGGCATGCCCCCAGACCCCCCTAGCGGCTCGCGCCTTCGGCGCTCGACCACTCCATATCAATTCTTATTTCTCACCATTTTTTATGCAAAGGTTCGACAGTCTGACTTAAATTTACTCTCCAGCGTTTAATACCAAAAATGGATTGGGCCATTAGTATAAAAAAAATTGGGGGCTTGCACGCATTTATAAAGAAGATCTCAAAAAAAAAAAAAAAACCTGCAGGCTTGCACCTCCCTCAAAAAAAAATCCTGCAGGAAACTCAGGCCGAAAAAAAAATTCATACACTGAAAAATTTTTGACCCCCCTCCCAGGATTTCTAATGGTCCACCCCTTACCTCGAGTGCTCGGCGCATTGTTCAAACTAAACTGTGTTGTGTTGTATTTTTGTGTAGCTATATAACAAATCACTTAGTTGACTGATCCCTCGAGAAACAGTGAATTTTGTTTCCCTTCGTCTCGGGAAACATCGAGATTCTCGGGAAACAAAATTCACTGTTTCCCTCGAGACCACTCATTAAGTGTTTAATGTTTGGAAAACGTCAAAACTGCGCAGCCAGACCGGTCAGACCTGTTCCAAAAAGTCCATCAAAATGGTGCATGCATGCTGTTTACGAATTGACCAGTCTGACTGCCCAGTTCTCACAAATAATGGCATGCTATTTACGAAATGACCAGACCGGCCGCAATCTCTGACAAGTGGTAAGCGCCCTTAGTTTTGTGCATCCCATAAGATCGTCTACATTATTAACGTTTTATTTATTATATCGTCTATATGATTATCGTATTGTTATTTCGCTGTATTTAGTGTGGTCATTCAAGTGAGCATAAGCTTCTCATGAGCTTTGCTGCCTCTCAATATTCTACAAAATAATGATTGCGGAATTTTTCAAGTTATAAATGTGGGCTGTCTTGGCCATGAAAGAGTTATTGTTGTTGTTGTTCAGGTCAGCATCACAAGGAGACTGGTAACCTTGACTACAAGCTTCAGCTGGAAATATGGAAAGGGAACTTAGGTGGAGCACTGGAGATGGCAGCTAACAGTAAACAGCTCAATGACTGGCTTGTAGCTCTCAGTCCTCTAGGTAATGTTCTTCATTTCTAACGTAAATATCCACGTCAAACACGGATTTGTCCTGCATACGATCATCTCAGCCCTACAACGCTTCGCTTGTGAATAGACAATATTCGTATTCTCGGTATTGAACTGGAACTAGCTTTCAGTCGTGGCTAATGCGGGGGAATATCATTAAAAATATTTGCATGTGAAAAGATTATCCTGCATGAGCCTCGACTGCACGCTGGTTCCAGTTCAATACCGAGAATACGAATATTGTCTATTGAACGCAGAAGACATGCTGCGCTCGGATGACCTGCCTTCTAGGATGATCCTAGAATGATCCTAGATGATCCTTTATTAGTTGTATAATAAATGATTCCCGAATTTACGTCATGTAATTAGTATTTTGTAAATTCAAATCTCTATAACTCACTAACGCGACGTTAAAAACAAGAAATATTTAACTATTCAACTTCACAACGTACATAGAGTTGATCAAGCAAAAAAAAAATTGGGGGTTAGGTGCACTTTAAAAAAAAAACGTGTGTCTAAACACGCTGCTAGACAAGTTACACGGAAAGTTGCAGACAGTAAAACTGAGTTCTACTCAGTTCAATGTTCTACGATTTTACCTGTTGCTCGGTATGTCATACACTGCAATGGCTCGTGCAGTTGTATTGCAATGTATTCTGGGACAGTTTGCCCTAACCATTCCGAGACGATTTGCTTGAAAATGTCCATTTTTCATGTTGTTAGCTGGCCGTGACGTATGGATGGCTACCACTCGAGCGTACGCTGACCAGCTAGCATCGCAGGGTACTTATCACCGTGCAGTACTGTATTACCTAGCCTGCCATGACACATACAAGGCTATTGAGGTGTTCAAAAAACAAGCTATGTACAGGTACGATACGTGAATGATTTATAAAGTCACTTAAACAAGCTAAGTGTATGTATGATACAGGATCCAGTATTTTATAACACACTGAAAGAAGTTGCATGTGCGGGGCTAACTTGTTACTCGCAAACGAGTAGGATAGTCAACTCAATCATGAAAACGATCCACATCCTTTGTAGCGACAAGAGAATATGAAATTATTTTCTCTCGGTAGCATTTAACTATTATAGCACGAAAGCGCGCGTGATATTGCCTAATTCTTAGCCGACGAGGCCGTAGGCCGAGTCAGCTAAAATTAGGCGATATAACTCAAGCTTGAGCGCAATAATAGTTTTATAATTCAACACTGTCACATTGATAACAAAGCACAGTTTTAAGAAAAAAAATCGAGGCCGGTCCGCCATTTTTGCATTCTCTTGTCAAAATGCGAAATTTACCGCCATCGTTGGATATACGTCATGTAGACGTAGCGTATATCGATAACTTTTTTACCATATTTGGGCAGTGTATCAATGTGTTGAATTATAATCATGGTTGTCTGTCGCGAGTATTATTATTCCTGGACTCTTGTCGTCGGAGATTCTCCAAGTACATCGCGCCCAAAAGAAGTGGTTCATAGTGAGTGTCAATGTGGCACTAAAGCAGGTTTGCATTCTGGTTGTCCGTGAATCGCTTCTGCCGTTACCGGTTCGGGTGCCATTCAGGGTGACGAGAAGCCAGAATTAGAAAGGGAAAGTCTAAAACAAAAGAACCACTCGACCCATCAAACGACCTCCGTGGCTTATTGACCTATTGACCTTATTGGTTTATACTCCAAGTGTGGGTGTAACAGCAGTTAATGTAATTTTACAGATTTTATTTTTCGTCTTGTTTAGAGAAGCGATCGCATTGGCTAAAGTACGGCTGTCACCTCTAGACCCAGTCCTTTTCGACCTTTACAGCACCTGGGCGAGGAAACTGGAGACTGACAATTCCTTTGAGCAAGCGGCAAAGTGGTCAGTGTACTCGAGCTTTAAACACGAAGTTCCAGTTTAAAAGGAACCTGTCCTGGCCTGGCCATTCTCACCTCCAGTCGTTAATTAACCACTGAAGCATAAACAACTGAAGTCATTACTAAGACCATTGCTAACACATTTTGGAAAAACTTTATGAAAGTTATATCAGAAGTCTTTATGAACTTCTATTTCTTTTTTTTTTGCTTCGGTAAAATCTTGGTTTAATTAAATTTTTGAAGCAAATTATATTTAAAGGACGCGCAAGTTAACTACGTTTTGTGACTGAAAGACGCCTTAATTTGCATTTCACACGCAAAAGGTGTGAAATAGGAGAGGAACAGGCCTTTTATACCGGAACTTCGTGTTTAATACATGCACGATTACTGAACTGTAGCATTTGTTCCCCCTCCCGCTCAGGTCCTTAAATGACAATATCACGTAAGCATAATGCGCGATTCCTCCATCCTTCCATTATTCTCAAAGTAATGTTTACAGCCCTACTCACAGACATAGCTATTTATTTTGTCTGCTCTTGTAGTTACTTGGCGGTCCATTCATCAGGCGACGCAGTGCGTGTTTTGTGTCGTCGAGGTGATCAACCTTCACTTAGGACGGCGGTACAGGTATTTTCTTTAAACATCTTGCGTGTTGTGGAAGGAGTTTGCAAGGGGTTGTTGCGGCGGACCCGTGGGGGGGAGGGGTGATGTTGATGAATGCATTTTTAGTAAGTTCTAAAGTGAGCTCCTATTCTCACTGTCAAAATAACCACGAAACTAGCTTGCGCGTAACGCTAGTATTTTCGTCACACATCAGAGTATGAGAGCCCATGTCATTTGGATCTCGATGGGTTTCTTTTCTTTCCTTTCTTAAGGAAAATCGCCTTCACCTCCTTTATCCTTCTCCGTTACCACCCTCTGCCTTTGCAAATTCTCGCTTCCCATAACTTAGGTTCGCTAAGGCATTGAGTTGTTGTATTGACAGGGAAAATGTCTTACAACTTAATCCCATTTTCTACATGGGTCTTTTGTAATGTATTTTAGTTTTGATGCTGCTTTGCATTGTAATTAGAGTACATACTTTGAATTACTTCAGATCAAATTATCATACCAGTGTGGCAAGACGGAGTTAAAAAAGCATTTACTACGATCAGAAAGCAAGTAAAAGGGACGCTGTCCCGGCTGAAATATCGTGTTTTGGTGATTCTGTCCAGGAGCTTGCTTTAAGCTTACTTTATTATCTTGAAATTGGAAGGAAAAATCACAAAAAGTGATAGAAGCAAAGAAATATCAACTAAACAGACAAAATAACGGCTAGAAAAGTCAAAATTTCTCCAGAATGGCAAGTTTGATTTCTTGACCGCCTTTCAATAAATCAAATTTAATGAACTGTAATCCACTTCAATCCTTGCAATCCTGCACTTAATCTTCAAACTACTGCTTTTGTTTTGCTCTGTAGAACCTTTTTATCCAACTAAGTTGTATATTTGGTGGCATTTGGCGATATAACGTGGAAATAAGCTAAGCGAAATTTTTCTATTTCGGCGGAACAGTGTCCTTTCAATTGATGCACAGTAAACGTTTATTTCATTTTACCAATTTGCAGCTCAATTTAGGGGTGGCGAATGGTACCTTCAAAATCGTGGGTCTCGGAAAATTTTGGTCCGGTCTCGAAATCTCGGCAGTTTTTGTTTTAAGTCTCGAAGTCTCGTTTGGCTGGTGCTTTTCTGTCTCGGAGTCTCGGATACTTTTGTCAAGCATTCTCATTCTTCATCCTCGTTGTTGTTTGATTGGTGAATCGGAAATTTTTAGCACTGAGTCTCGGGCTTGGTTTTTTCCTGCATTGGGTCTCAGGCTCGGATTTTATAACGTAGCTGCGGTGGCGGTCTCGTTATTTTGAAACAAGGGTCTCGGCGTCTCGGCAAGTCTCGGATTTACCATTCGCCACCCCTCAATTTGATTGGTTGTTCTACTCTTGCTTTAAAACCATTATTTTATGTCGTATTGGCTTTTTCTTTTTTTAGGTTGCGCTACTTTGTGGTGAATCTGAACTTGCCATCTCTCTCAGCCTGCGCCTCACGCAATCCTATTTATTGACGTCAAACTGGCAGGAGGCTCGCGATATTTTGATCGGTTGCCCTGGAGTCGAGGTAAAAACAAAATCTTCTTAGTACAGTGAAAACCTGAAACAACAACCACCGACGGGTCATAAAATGTGAGGTAGTCTACGTTAGAAACTGTCTGCATAGGGTTCGGTCTGATAAAAACGAGGTCGTAGATTTGTCAGGTCAGAATCAAAAATGGTTAATAAGACAATAACAGATTGAAATAACATATCATTTAGCAAGTCACAAGGTGTATTGTGAAGGCAGATGAACCCCCACTTCCTTACTATATACTGGGGCGGATCCAGGTTTTTGGCAGAAGGGGTTCGATGAAGGGGGCCGCCGGAAACGCGATTTCCGCCATTCTGAGGCCAAGTCAGCGCGTTTTAATATCTCATTTTTTTAAAGTTAAAATACCATTCTGTATTTATTTTATATTTTTACAAGTTTTTGACGTTAGCTGTTTTAATTTAGGGGGTTCGATCGAACCCCCCCGAAACCCCCCCCCCCCCCCCCGACTCCCCCCACCCCCCCTTAGATCCGCCCTATTGCTTGGTACTCATTTGCTCGCATTTTTTCTCGCGCCTGCTGGGTTCAAAAAATACCACGCAACTCGTAAAATATCCACGCGCTTTATCTGTTAAACCATCGAATAAGGGATTTATTATTCGACTGAAATTATTTTATTTATTGAGCTTGTGTCTTGAAACCAGGATGCTAAGGTGTAATACGGCAATCTACTGTGTACTCGGATATTTTGCGTGTTTTCTTTTTCTTATAAGGTAAAATGACGTCATAGTCGAATAATAATTTCTGTTAACACTGTCTGCTCTATTCAGGCTCACATTTTGAATGTTTGTTTGCACGAGTTGTTACTCGTGACGCTTATGGAAGAGCAAATCATCAGTGAAGACACTTTAGATGTTGGAAAGCGAAGCGAGATAAGTACTTTTCTCAAGAACGATATTAAAACGACTGAACCATGGGGTGAGTTAGCCTTTGTCGTTTAACAATGGTTTCTCTTATTTATTACCTTTCCTTGGTCTCTCTTCTCTTCTATTCCATTCGTTTTCCCTTTATTTTGTTATCTTGCTCGCCTTGACTCTCTCCTTTCCTCTCCTCTCCTCTCCTCTCCTCTCCTCTCCTCTCCTCTCCTCTCCTCTCCTCTCCTCTCCTCTCCTCTCCTCTCCTCTCCTCTCTTACATTTGATCTCATTAAACTTAAATATTCAAATTCCTTTAGCAAAGTATTCAAATATGGATGCCCCTTCCTTCGACTCGCCTTGGATAGCCAATAACAAGCCCAGCAAGTGGTTTGTCGCATGTGTTTTGGAGGCCTGGTATCACAGTGGTGCTTTCAAGCCTGATTTGATAGCTGCTCTATATCAGACACTAAAGACCTACTACGAGAGTATCTCCACTGGTACTGAAACTATCCCCCAGGTAAAGTATATAACATTAAACACTGCAAGTCCCTTGTTTACAATGTAAGTTGTAATCCTACGTGGAAGAGGATGGTTCGAGGCAATAGAAACGGGATTTTTTTAGGTCAACCTGTATCCCCGTAGATAATGGTCATTATTTGTCCTTTTTCTTTTTTAATTTGTTAGAATATTGCTGAAGAATAAAGAGTCATGAAACGAGGCTCACCCCAAATAAACCTTCCAAATTTTGGGACAATTAACAAAATACCACCCAGTGACGCTCATTTTTAAAATCGTTTTAATTCTATTTTTGCTTTTTCTTCATTTTTAGATATTGTCCAAAATGTCTTTTGAGATAACTCTTGGCTTATTGTCGGCTCTGACTGGCGGTTTTCACGCCGCTTGCCAGTACTGGCTGGAGGCTCTATCAAGTTGCAACAAAAACTGTCTGTTTGCCCTACAGCGGCAGTTATGTTGCATGCTTCTTCCAAACGGAATTAATTCTTTAGATGATCTTCTCAGGTTAAGCCATGAATTGTGTAGTAAGAACGCTTTTGATGGGCCAACAAAAGGTGGAAGCGTTCATCAATTGTTTCAACATTTCCGTGCGTATTACTGCAAGGCACTCCTGAGTGAATTGTGGTATCGGTATTCTGAGGTGTCAGCCATTTTTCAGTGTAATCAAGCTGTATCTGTTAAAGACGAATCCGAGAACGGTCACACTGGGTCAGTGGTTGCTACTGATGTAGGCGACTCTGAATGTGAATTGACATCTGAATCCAAACCTAGCAAGGACCAGAACACTTTGGAAATTTCTGACACTAGCCAAATCAACGGTGATGAGCAAATCAAAAAGGAAATCCGAGATGGAGTTGCATGTCTCACTGCTGTTGATGTAGACAGTAAAAGCTTGGACTCGAAGGAACCTCTCTCATCCAGAAAGAGTGTCAGTGTTGGGAAACAAGATTTGATGTCAACTTTAAGGAAGGTGAAAGAAGATTTGCTTTCGGATTACCATGTGAAACTTCTTAATCTAAGAGAGCTGCTCACTGAGATCAGAAAGGCAATGTTGCTAAAGAGGTCACGGCAATTTCTGCAATTAGGGTCAACTGGCAGCCAACTCAATCAGAAGAAGAAGAGAGATAAGAAGCCGGTTCAGTCGGCTCAGCCGATTGGCTTTTCTGCACACACTAGTGAAGGGGGTTCAACTAGTGAAACCGCTAGTCTGAGTAGCTCCATTGATCATGTAGAGTGTGAGCAGACTGTGAAGAAAGGGAATGGAGCCTTTACTGACATGTCAGAGGTACTGGCAGAAGTAAAGGATGCAAGTGTGCGTGGAAATCTTGATGGGCCACGCAATGCAGTGCCAAAGAGTGAGAGTGTGATTGAAGATTTGACGACACTGGATGGGAAAGTTCCAATCGACTTGAGATTCGTGGCAAGCGATACCAGCTTGGAATTCCTGACAGAGGAAGAGGACAAAGTTCTAAAGGAGCTCGAGCAGTTTGAGTTTAAGGTTGGTCATCACCAGGTTCTTGTTTATTTTAATACGCTTATTTAAATCTTCATTCCTCGAGTCAAGCCTTGATTTATCTTCTGTGGTTCTGTCGTTTACGTCTGTCGATAAAATCCTTAATTCGCGATGAATGCTCTAAGGTCTCCTACAGTTGTTAGTATGAGCAGGTGTAGGAGACAAGGTCAATGACTTAACGTCACCGCCTAAAGCCTACAGTGTAACACTGTGATGAATCCATGCAGAGTAGAGCAGCAGTAATCCCAATTCATGCTACGGAAACCGCAAATAAAGGCCGCAATGATGGACTCTTGATGCATTTAATCATTTATTGATCAAGGGCGGTGAATGAAATGGAAAAGCGCCTGATTTCGGCTTTGTACCCAACTAACTAAAAAATACCTCTCGTATTGGTTACTACTAATCAAGCTGTCGTTGCTTCAGTTTGGTTTCAGAGCCGATTGCTCTGTGGTAAATTTGAGTGCCGAGAACAACCCATAAATATCCTACTGAGCATTAGCCCTGGTAAGGAAATGTGGTGCACGCGAGGCAAAGAAAAATATATTTGACCTCGGTGGGATTCGAACCCACGACCTCCAGATTAGATCTTCCGTCGAGTTACGAGGCTGCAAGAAAGCAGATCATAGGTGATGAGGTGGTAATTCGTGGCGATTCATTGTACCTTAGTTTCTCAGTATATTTACAAAGATGCCTTTTTATTGAGTTATATCTGAGTGTAATAATATATATAGATAGGCTGAGCCTAACAGCGTAGCTCTTTGAACAGAAAGCCGATGATAAACTTAACTGAGGTGAAAGGTCGGAAGCACAAGAATAAAATTGACGACTGGGTTATTTTTTTAATTTTAGCAATTCTCAAAAGCAGACATACGCGACCGTTTGCACAGTCCATTTAGACCGTACAAAAGTTCACAAAAACAACTTTTTCTCCGTCTAGAATAACTAGTACGACTTATTTCCAAATAAAATACACCTGTTGCTCATAAAAAATTGTCCGAGAAACTGATTTGGAAATCAAAATTGCAAAAAATACACAAACATACGTATTTGCATAAGACTACGCGAGTGAAGTTTTGAACTATAAAATCCAAGTCTTGTTTTGTTTACATAAAATCGCTTTTCAACCTATGTAATGAATGAACAAACACACAAAAATGGACAACACAATCTTCTTTCAAAAAAAATTTATTCAAATCTCCATAAGTTTGTTTAAAAGCAAAACGCGAACCATTTATAGGTCATCGAGGCCGAGATGTCCCCGATGAAATAAATCAAAACAACTGAATTTAATTGAGCACGTTTATAAACAATTCTCCAAAACTAGCGAGAACACAAAGAAAAAGTCAATCACAGATTGATATCAACATAAATTCCCATCGAAAAACGATTTTGTTTTACCTTTAAGTGCCTCTACTGCTTGGAAATTTTTTAAATCTGCGCTTCTTCAGTTGAATCTGAAACCCGAAGTGACAAACATCTCCCCGCATTGCTCCCATCCTCGAAACAAGATTTTATCCCTGAAAGCTCTTCTTTTTCCACTATAGTGGCTTCTGAGTATCCCTTAATTAGTTTCCCTGTCTTGAGTAGCAAACCGCGAAAAAATGCAGGAGAATAACGACTTTAATTTAAACGGTTTTCTCCGCTAAACACTGCAGTGTCTTACCAGGTGACGTGAAATTGCAAAGATCCCGGTTGTTGTGTGGCGTCATACGCGCATGTTTTGCGATGTCTACGCGCCCGCGAGTTAGCCCTAAGCGACGGCGGCGGCGGCGGCGGGCACACAACGCGCTCGCGAAACATTCCGCTAGCCATGACCATGAAAAATGACGGGCATGGGTTCTATGGTTCTCTGGTTCTATGAGTATGGTGCTCCGCGCGGGCCTTTGGCCCGCAGAGCTCCGCTTAAAATCTGTTTTATTTGTGCTGTTCAAGTGTTTTACCGTACGTTTTTTCATTACTGTTGTTTTTCCAGGATCTTCCCTTTCCCTCACCGTTGGAGTCGGCTTTGTCGATGGGAAGCCTTTGCGCATGTTCAAAGGGTCTCCCTGTAAACGCAGATGATCTTTGTGAATTGGGAATGAGTGTCCTTCAGTGGGTTCAAACGTTTGCTCAGACCTCCACACATCTAAAAGGAATCCGCAGACTAACTCGGATATATAATAAAGTAATATAGTATCACATAATAACGTCAAGTGTAGAATGATGTTATTGAAGCACATATGAACAAAAGAAAAATTAAAGAAATAAGAACAGTTATTTTTCTGTTAGTGCGTGAGCCAGCAGTGTCCTGCAAGTCTTTATTTGATTGCTTCAGGGACGGGGTGATATTTTTGTCTGTCTTGACCACGTGGTCACAATATCCGCAAGAAAGTAGGGAGCTTTAGCAACCACGACAGCAAAGGCAGCGTGAACGGCAAAACAATTTTTTTTTTCAATGACGTTTTCCTTGGCGTTGCCGCCGCAGTTGCTAAAGCTCAGAAGAGCTAAGAAATTCATAACACGGTTATTCCAGATTAATCGTTAATTGTCGTTTAGCTGAAGGAGAAATACAGAGTGGAATTAAAAACCGCGATCGTTTTTGAAATTCGGATGGGGTAAACGTCCTTCTCGATTCCTGAAATCTCACATAAAGCTACCAAATCATAAAAAATACATGGGTATTATTTTTCGCATATTTTCTCTTTCGTACGTGTGGGCGCCCCGTACCTCAGTAAATGGTCTACGTTGGCGTTACGTTGGCGTCGCTTTAGTTCAATGGAAACTTCAGGCTTTTCACTAATTGGAGGAAAACAACTGCTTGTCGTTACCCATTACAAATGGACCATTGGCATTATCTATTATTATAAACTTTATCCATGGTTTCACTCTAGAAGGGTAATTTCGTTGGCGAACTTAGATATGCCTCTTACGTAAAATGTACGGAACCTTACGTCCGTTAGTTGGCGAGTTACGTCATTGTTTGAACAGTAATTTTGAGGTCTTTTGGCGATAAAGAACGGGTTGGAGTTTTATCCCTCAAATTTTGTAAAAGATAAACTCGAAACGTTGACCGTTGGTGAATTAAACGAACGTCCGTGAATAATGTATCTAGTTTGACCACCTCGTGGTTTTAAATTTGTATTTGGCTCGGACAGAAAAAACCTGTCAGAAAGACCACCCTAATGTTTCAAGGCCGTAAAATTTGAGCGTTATATCTTGTGTAAAAGCGAAGATGTAGGTCAGTATGTTTTCCATTTTATACCGACTTCGTATGGTAGGCAAGATTTGCGTACCGCTGAATACACATCTCCACATTAACTGCCCTTTATCCCCGCTCCTTAGTTTGCTAATGTATAGGTGTTCTTTCCCACCTGAAAATTAAAACAAACTAGGAGGTGGCCTATTACAAAATAAGCGAGACATTGCGCACGATTGGTTCTTGAAAAACATTGACCATAATTCAATGGAAAGATGGAAATATTTTGAGCGCTTATTTCATAAAAAGAAAGTAGAAAACAAAACCAGCTTTCCATTTTTCTTTAAGCTATGGTGACACTTGCAAAAGTTCGGGAGATCCGGAAACAACTGCGATGAGCTGCATGAAGACAAGTCAGTTTCTACAGCTTTTGTCGTTCTCCCCAAATTTCAAATCGTTTGAAATCGTTTTCTATAGTATAGCTTTACGGGAACGTGGAAAGCGTTCTCTGTTTCTTAAATATTTAACGAACGGTCGCGAAGAATATATCATTTATACAAAACCGTTCATGCGACCGTATTAAGGCCCGAACACGATACAACAGTGCGCGCAACAAGAAGTTGAATATTTTACAAGTTCGTCGTCTTTGCTTCCGAACTGGGCCTAGTGGACCCTGGTGTGTCAAACGAGCCTCACAGCTGTAAGCTAACGGCTATCAGGTGTAAGTTGTTCTAGCTCTGTTGAAGCTTTCCCGAAGAAAAAAAAAGAAACGAAGCTTTTTCATTGCAAAAGTTTATAATTTATTTGTATATATCGTATGAGATTACAACTTCTGTCGGGGGATGAAAAAAAAAAAAAATAGATTTTCAATTCGCCGCCCTAATTTCTCCGCGGAAATTTGCATTATGCTAGAGAAACCAAAACTTTAGTGTTCAGTTATTTCTACTCCAACTTTTAGTTGCATTTCATCGCTTTTAAATTTTGTCTAAGTTTCTATTCCTCTCCATCCCCGTTGTGCGACGGTAAAGCTACGATTACGAGTATATTGCCATATGTACGGTTATGAATCCTCTTCAATACGAGATAAGCAGCAAGATACAAGCAGTTTTTCGATGTCACTAATAAGTCATCCCGCCCATTTGTGTTTTATGGCGACAGCATTAAATCAAACTTCCATTGTTCTTTTATCTAGTATGTTTATCTTTTTGATTATGCCCCGCGGCCACTTTTATTAAAAGATAGACAAATGGCGCATCTTAACGAGATATCGGGAATTTTTTTTTCATCCAGTTGTAAGAAGTTGCTAAAATAGCCGTAGATTGCTAAAGAGCCATGATAATTGTGTTTATTTTCTATTTTTGAGGGGGTAAAAATGGACGGAAGGAAGCGTGGACTTTTCAGCGAAGAATTTAAAAGAAATGAAACAATAAAATGTTTGAACCAACGATTTCTTATGTCTGCCCGCTTCATTGCAAATTGAACAGGTGAAGAATATGCATGCGATAGAAGCGGTACAAGGTAACTAACGACTTGCTGAATCCTACAATAAAGTCGTCAATTACATTATCACCTACGTCTCGGCTAAAGATATAATTCGTTCGCGTTATAAAATGGCGTTATCTTCCGATGATTTGTACACTGTTTTTATTCTGATACTTTTCAAGAGGAAGACTGATTTCAATAGGAGATAATTTTGCCTCACTTATACTTTTGTACATTTACGAAACAATCTTACCACCATACCAGCAGAATTCTAACTATGGCGATAACTACCATATCATGGCTGAGGTTATTACTGTGTTATTCATGCGCTTTTCTGGGCGTATTTCTCGACCATTGTCCATCTAGTTTATAACGCTTTACATTTCCAGTACGCTCCGTCTGCCTGTTATGACACGCTACTCGGTTCTCGATGGCTGTATCTCCGGTTAGTTCTGCTCTTGCACATGATTATGTCTTTAAAACTTTGTCGGAATTTCTTGTTCATCACCCCATAAATGATTGGATTGCACCCACTGTTCAACATGGCCAGCCATGTGGTGGTGGCGAAATATTCATCAGGCCACGTGCTCTTGCATCTTTCAAACAACAAACAAGTCATTCCAATGAAGTGAGGTGCCCAGCAGAACATGAACGTGCCCATCACGATAAGAAGTGTTTTCGCGGCTCTTGTTTCTCTCCTAAACTTCTCCTTTGCTTCTCTTTCTTTGGCTTTCTCCTTCGCCGTCGATTGATTGGCCACACAGCCGTTCTCAGTGCCGAAAGCTACTGGCACTGCCACTATCGTTTGTAACGTTTCCTCTCGAAGTTCCCCAACCCGTGGTGCGATTTTCTTCGACTGCCTCCTCGCTGCGCGAAGTATGTAAAAGTAGCAATAGGCCATGACCATCAGTGGCGCGAAGAAGCTGAAAGCGAAGATGAACATGGTGTAAGGGATATTTTCTCCCCAGTTTGCCGTACAGATGGACTCGTTATAGATGTAAGTGTAGCTGGACCAGCCGAAGACGGGAAGAAAGGCGCAAGTGATTGCGTGCATCCAAACGTATATCACCATACCAAGAGCAATTCGTGAAGTCATGATGAGAGGGTACTGTAGCGGTTTAATAATTGCAACGTATCTGTCTACTGATACGGCCGCTAACGACAGCATGGACGCGATGCAGAATATCGAGTTCAGCATCCCGTTGATCTTGCACCACACGTCTCCAAAAACCCAGTGGTACGTGATGGAAGATGTCATAGTAAACGGCATCCCCAAAAGTGCGAGCAGAAAATCCGCTACCGCAAGATTAGCGATAAACACACTGGTGATGCTGCGAAGACTGTGATTTCGAAAGATGGCGAGAAGAATTAGCGTGTTTCCTATGAGAGATGAAAGTATAATGACTAGAAGGAAGGACGCCTGGATGGCAATGGCTGCCTGAGAACGCTCGTCTTTATGAACTTCAGATTGCATGTCGGCTGTACAATCGGTTGTATTTTCAATGTCCCCTTTATGGCGCCAAAATCCCTGTCTTCGAAGCGTGATGCTATAATTGTTTACATGATTTATGCTTGTCACTGCATTATTTCCATTCAGGCTGTTGTTACCACTGTTACCACGAGCAAAATACTAGGAAAGTCCCACAATGGGGCACCGCTGTTTTGAAGTCTTGTTCGTGTGTTTGTTTTCACTTTCTCAGTTGAATGCTCCAGTCTTCGAACTCTGAACTGTTAGTCAATTCCCCGACGATTCCAGAGTGTCACAGTGCAGTCATAAAATATTCACCGGAATATTCCGTGATAGGCCGTCTCTATGGCTACAAAATATATTTTTTAAAAGTATTCCTTCGCTTTCCTTTAAAGAATTTATAATGTTTCCTTTTGTTACCAAATCACTGCCTTTGAAACCTTCCTTAAAAAGACTACGGAGGCGAAAACCATGTTTACAGCAACCATATCAGCTGGAATTAAAAATACATTTTCTCGACGGATGTGATCTCCCACTATTTTACGTGCAGTGATGTGTTTATTTACAGCAATTTGACGAATCCAAAGGAAACGACCACCTGCCTTGATTTAAGTGATCTGAAACAAATAATAATAAAGTGAAACTAATCAGAATACTTAGAAATATCTTTTCCATCAATTTCCTTTGGATGAAAAAAACTGAAAAAATAATGTTTGGACGTCCATTATTGGCGTGTTGGGGAGTATGCACTAATTGTACTAATTTTCACCTTTGGTATCTTTTTTAGATTGCTTCGATAGCATTTGACAAACAATTGTCAGATTAGTTTGTGGTTTTGTTTTAAAGGACACGAAATAAGTTGTCGTAAAACAAACGTAATCCATAGGAACAGACATTTACTTTTTGATAAAAAGAAAACTAGATGTTAAAAACAAATACGTGTTTTGCGCTGATTCTTTTTTCAAACATTGACGATTAAAATTGTCAATATTTTGTTTCATTCTCCGCTTTGTTATTGCTTCATTTTCGCCGCAAAACCATTGTTGCGCTCTTTATAAACATAAACCACAAAAAAACCTGGGTTTTTTTCACTTTATAGTTTGGCTTTCAGTGAGGGGACAGGTTTTGTTATACCGACTGCATATGTCAGTGTTTGAATCAGAAGTTTTCTTATGACAATTTTCTGTGCGTGATTGTTTTATTTGTTTTCTTGAAACGCAGGCAAATTAAAACAGTGGCAATAAAACCGATGGAATTATTGATGTGTTTTGACGAGCTTTTGCTTCTCTTCTCTTCATCTTCTGTCAAATTATAACTTTTTTGCAATTTTGATTATCCCTTCGAATCTAATGAAGTAAAAATCTTCACACTTTCACGAACCGGACTGCTAATGTGTTTTGTGCGTGCTGGCGTACTATATCAATATGTGGTTTTACCGTAAACTATTATCTTCTCGTGGAATTGTACAGGTATTCAAACTCTAGCATTGAGGACTTCAACAACACGTTTAGGTCAACAAAACTTTTTAATGGCGTTCTCCGAATCTTGTCCAAATAAGGGCATACCTTATATGGACATACACTCCACAATTGAAACCAAATCTTTCATGGAGCTGCTGTATATCAAATGAATGTATTCCACAGTTACGATTTATATCCTCAGGCCCTTTTTTAAATTAACCACCTTATGTCGTGATATTTTCGGGGTTTGATTTTTGTTGATATTATAACATGACCGCAATAAAAATTACTATGTAAATGCTATTTATATGCTGCCAGTTTTGGGATTGAAGATAGCAGAACACCTTAAAACAACCTGTATGCTGTTGTGTTAGATTGATATTCGCGGTTGTTGTATTTTCGTATTTCTTGACATTCAGTTGCGGTTTTAGATGAGTTACATTTTATATGCGGATATAGCATCGCAGAAATAAAATCCTTTCATAAAGTGTCATTCCTTCTTAGGCCCCGTCCACACGTATCCGGATATTTTTGAATCCGCAACTTTTTTGTTGCGGATTGGCCTTCCGTCCACACGTATCCGACGAATTCGGGCAAATACGATTCGAATACGCTACGTGTGGACGCGAATATTTTTTAATCAGTAACAAAAAAGTTGCGGATTCAAAAATATCCGGATACGTGTGGACGGGGCCTAAATTAATCGCACAAAACTTGATCCCGCACACTTATCGCAAAAAAAAAAAAAAATGAACACGGTACTCGGTTTAAAGCTATGTAACTTGTGCAGCGTGTAATCACAGACCAGTAGGAACAATATGTTTACAAAACATTTTTCTGGTGATGTTTCGATAATTTGTTTACGTAATATATCACACACGAGGAAGAGTGTTTCATGAGGATATCCAAACACCGAGAAGTGGGTTGAAAAACGAGACGCAACCGAGTTTTTTTTAACCCATTTCGAGGTGTTTGGATACCTAATGAAACACTCGTTCGAGTGTTTGATATAACTTCTCAAACCATGAATAATTCTTGGAGAAATCAAAAGCAAACGTTGCGACACTTTATGATAATTATATCACGTACAACAGAGTTTTTAACCCATTTCGAGGTGTTTGGATACCTAATGAAACACTCGTTCGAGTGTTTGATATAACTTCTCAAACCATGAATAATTCTTGGAGAAATCAAAAGCAAACGTTGCGACACCTTATGATAATTATATCACGTACAACAGAGTTTTTTAACCCATTTCGAGGTGTTTGGATACCTAATGAAACACTCGTTCGAGTGTTTGATATAACTTCTCAAACCATGAATAATTCTTGGAGAAATCAAAAGCAAACGTTGCGACACTTTATGATAATTATATCACGTACAACATTGTTTTTTAACCCATTTCAAGGTGTTTGGATACCTAATGAAACACTCGTTCGAGTGTTTGATATAACTTCTCAGACTGATCATTAAATGCGGAGAAAAGAAGGAATAAAATGGCTAAAATCAAAGCAAATTGAGACCGGGTATCCAAACCTCCTTTACGGTGGTGATTTCCTTTGTGTTCTCGTCATGAATTATTAAGGATACTTCAAGAAATCGGCTGGTTATCCCCAAAATGAAACGATAATTGCAAAATGCTCTAATTTCTGAAAAGATTCAATCTTGTGATCATTTTAATGTAACTATGTAGTGTGTTATACTGGTATTATCGCAGTATGGTCGGCGACATGGTGCAAAATTCAGTATTGTAAATATTCATTCACATTCATGTACAATATTTTAATTCACAAATAAAACAGTTCACATTCAACATTTCTATTTACATTCAGGAATAATATTTGTTCGCATTCAAGTTGATTTACCTTCGACAGTTTATATTTATCCGCTTTCAGCTATTGTAATAGTTCACCATCACGGACTAAATAATTACGTTCATAAATTATATTTCGTTCACGGAATGGTGCAAAATTCACGAAATTGTTGCATTCAGCAATTTCTGCGCATCGCAATTTGCGCACACCACGTGATTCAAACAACCTCTTGACCAAAATAATTATTTTTGGCAAATGTGAATGATTATTGTACCTGAATTTTGCACCATTTCGCCAACCATATCGCAGACCTGCTGAGAAAACAGTATATCAAGAAATGTTTCAGTTCAAAGTACTAAAGAGCTCAGTGCTGATACCTGAAGATATTCTTAGTTAAATATAAATTTAGTATACGCGTTTTTATAAATTATAATTTACGTAAACGCTTAAAACGAAAGTTGTTTATGATTCAAATATAATTAGATATTTTCAACAAGTCTTTAAAATCGCGAAAATTGCCGGTATTTAAGTCGCTTGAATATCATTCATTTAAATCTTCTAAAGTTACGAAAGCAGGAACAACAAAAATCGCAAACTGATTGTATGTGTCGCTCGAATATCATTCATTAAAATCTTCTTTAGTAAGGAAAACAGGAACACCGGTTCTTTTTTATTACCCTAATAGAATAAATGAAATACTAATCTCACTTAATTATTGAGGTTATTTCTTCATCTTGTCGATAAATCGGAATGTTCTTTGAATTCCTACCTCTTTGTCAAAATTTCAAGTCAACGTTTATAATTATCGTATCAGTACTTTCGTTCTTAGTAACACCCCCTGCTGTTCAGGGAAATTATAGATACGGCTCCTTGTGCGCTTAAAGTTCCCTACAGTCTATGATCTTATTGTTTGACGGTAACAAACACCTATACTTGCTATTTTAGCTCAAACAGAAATAATTTTACTGATTCCTGATCGAGTCCTTTCGAAGCAATTTTTTTATTTGTTTATTTCTTATGTTTATCCTCATAGAAGGGCTCCACGCGCAACACCTGCTCCAAACCTTTTGTTATTACTGATTGGACTGTAGAACAGTGGGTATTTTTGCGCGTGTTTACCGAAAAAAAGGATCGCGCGCGAAAATCGGCACTATCGGCGCTTCCCGCCTTCCCCTTTGATCTTTAGAGCAAAACACCCGTTGTTTTGCAGTCAGTCTACATCTTCATTTGTACCTGTAATGTTTTACAAATATTTCGCGGCTTTTTGAGTATTGTAAACAAACGCGTGATGGTCACGTTCATAACAGGTTCGCCGGAGCAAAACAAGGCGATCGTCACGATTTAGCATGTACTGTTGTAAATAATCACTAAAACCATATGTTCTTCCGTTTGTATTATTTTATATTATTTTCTCCTGTTTCTTTCTGTTTTGTTCTTCTGCTTGTATTTTGAAAAATATTTACGCAGTTGTTAAGTGGAATTCACCTGAAAGTAAAATTATTCCGTACATAATTATGAATTCTTGACAAGGCGATCGAATTGACGTTAAATAAAGGCGTGGAAAGTCTCGTACATTCAACGATAAGAACACAGTTTGTAAAGTATTAAACTCGCATGCTTGATCAAGAAAGTAAATATTCGAGGGCTTGTCTTTGCTAAATAGGACGATTCTAGATTAGAATAAAGATTTAGAGACTAACACCGGGAACGCGAACTCCAAAGTCAAGTCATATAAAAAACTAAAAATATAAATATGTATAACAGCTGAAATTACATGCCTGTCAATATTGAGTCAGCCATTATGTCCAACATGTAAAAATAGAATCTTCGGATGGATGGCACACATGAAGTACACAACATGTGAACGTGAAGTTGAGGTACAGAGTCGGCTAGATTTTGAATCAGTAAATGAACTATTAACGTAAGTGCCTTTTGTTGCAACAAAGCAATTTTGTTGAAAACGATTTGATTTTATAATGAAGGGTTTCTAAAACCACGATGCTGCCAACAGAAAACGTTAGGGTTTGGGATGGGATACAACACTCCACAAAGATAATGGTTTTTTTGAGTACCGATGCAGCAGCGTCGAAGAATGGCGCTTGGACTCGAGGGATAAGCTCGCACACACCGATAACTCGGACAGAATAGGTGTCCAAAAGTAATTTACTTTTCTATTAGTTGGATATCTAGCTGTGCATATGATTTCTTCATAAATTATCAATTTTCCTTTTGCAAAATGTTGAAAAGAGAACAGCACCAATGGAAAGTAAAAGATTTATTAGCAGAACGAACGTATTGTGAAAAAAAAAAGATTGAAGCAAGTCGCAAATGGGGAGGTCATCTATTAAGGACGTCTTCATGTCCTTTTAAGAAGTGGTGAATAACATGATAACATGGCAGGAAAAAAACACATCAAACAACCAACAGAAAGATTACCACAATGTTATGATTATAAAAAAAAACCTTATCGAATTCGTGATATCAAAAAGCTTTCATTTAAATGGAAACACATTATTTCATGGAGAGACAATACATCGCTTTCATCTACATAAGCAGTTGTCCAAATGAAATGACACCGCATCCTCGAAATTTCGCCTTATAAATAAACCTGCGCCTGCTACGCAAACTGGTTCGTTCACAGACAAATTTTTTGATAAAGTCAGCGCCTACAGTGAGCAAAAATAAAAGGCGTTATTTTATATTTTCAAAGGCGGAATATCAAACTACATGAATTCAATGTATTTCCTCGAACGACACAATTATATTCCAAGCAAAATTTGATATATACATATATGAAACAAAATAATTAAAAAAAAATGACTAAAAGTATGCTCAGTGCATGTCTTTTTGTGTCATTTATATAATCAATAATAAAAGACTTGGATTTGCCATATTAAAACCCATGCCACATTGAGGTACTACCTTCACGAAGATGTGATGCTTTTCGGTTGAAAAAGTTATATAGTCAGATAAGCAAATATTTTTTTCCGAAATAACTCGTATTCTGTATAAATCCAAACATTTGAAATAACAATATTAAATAAATAGAGGATATTACATGGCCGCTTGAAGATACGAAATTTCTCTTCTCGTGTTCTGTTTATTATATAAATACCAATGAATTCAAACCATGTCACTTTAATATTTTTTTGATGTCCTAAAGTAGAACAACGTGTCAACGATGATATTTTCACGTGTGAAGATAACATGTTATTCTCACGTGTGAAAATATGATGTTTACGCGCGAAAGCTCACGTGGTATTTCATTGGTGTTTATTTAATAATAAGTTTTCCTTCACTTCACTTCACTTCGATTGAAAATTAATCGGTACTTGCCTACCTCTTGTGGTTAAACTCAGTCATGCACTTGCCTTGATGGTTTTAAACGACGAAAGCTGCGGTCGATAGCTTATCGATACTTCCAAGGATAAAAATGTAACCATTAATCGTTGTCTTCAGAACTGTCACCTGTCTTAAGTCCAACAAAAATGCAAATGTGATTTTGTATGCTTAACAAACATATCATGTATACATAAATTCTTGACGGTTTTCTCCCTAAAGGGTGACCACCGCTGATGTTCTTATTGCCACCATAGTTAATCGAGGGACTGCTGGTTATGAAACCTAGAAGACTCAATGGCCATGATAAGGAGCTGCAATTTATGTTGGACTGTACTATATTCAATGGAATTTCTACTGAAGTCTGTGAATGAAATCCTAAAGTGTATCTATTCACAGGATTGAAGTATTGAGCAGTACTTTCTTGTGGTACTGCTTATTATGCTATTTTCATTGGAATTTTCTGCGCCGAAATGGATTCACGTGGTGCTGATAATTGCACCTTAATCCCTGTAGGAGGTCTCAGACCTCAGGGAACACTACCTCATTTCAAAGAAGCGTCATTTGATCAGTCTCCATTCCCGCATAACGTGGTTTGCCAGAGAGAAGGCAGTTTTTCCGCTTAGCCTCCCGTTTTTTGATCTTCCAACCCACCTCCCCCATGCGACGGCTACCTCTCTCGCGCAACACCTCTTGGCTTGCGCAAAATTATTTTCACCTCATATTTTAATCTACCCACGTAAGCCTTAGAGGTAATCTAATGAAAATGTATTTACTATACAAGGTGAATCTTACTTTTAAAGTACTTCCATAAGGTAATTTTAATTTTTCAATATTAATTAGAATAACGAAATTTTGACCCTTGTTTATATTTTGAACTCTTCAATGTGAGGAGTCAAAGGTGTCTGTAAAAAAGATGCGAAAAATCGGGGCACCCCGGTGTAATATAATTTATGATTTTCTTTTGTTCGTCCTATTCTTATTTAGATTTTGGATTGCATCATCAGTATTGTTTTGCTATTGTGATGTCAGCTGTGAGTATTACACCGGGGATGAGCCGAAAAATCGTGACCGAAGCCGATTGCAAACAATAGGGCTCTTACCATTGTCAAAACTGGCCGGCTGGACCGACCAATTCGTAAATACAGCCATTATTTTTTTTTTTTAGAAATGGCCGACCGTACATAGTATGCATCATTTTGATAGACTTGTGGCACCAGGTTGTCCAACACTGTCCAAAATGGCGCGTTAGGTTTACATGACCGCTCCGACCGGTCAGTTGACAAATGATAAGCCGGAGCTGGCTCATAGACTGTGTGGCAGTATAGTAAATATATTTTTTATTAGATTACAAGCACTTCTATGGCTTACGCGTGTAAATTAAGATGTGGGATGAAAATAATTTCACCCCGTAACAAAAGTGTAGCGAACATACGTACGCCGAACACTCATCCTCCATCAGAAACAAAAACCAAACTTACAGGGCAGTTTCATATGGAAACGCAAAGTTATTTTGGTCAAAATATACATAACGGAAGCGCAAAAATCAAGGAAACGCCCGCCAAGGAAAACCCCACCAGATCCAACATGGGTCTCGCTTTTACAATATTCCTCATGCCAAGGGAAAAACGGCTACTACTGCTAGAGGCGCGTAGCGAATTCAGAGGAGGCGATCTAAAAGCCAAGGGTTGAGATAGTTGCGAAAATACAAAAACTAGGCCGAGACTTGAACCCAAAACTAAAGGCAAACGCAAAGGCACAAACGAGGGGAAAGGGACAAGCAAAACCTATACTGAATAAACGCGCGGTGGCAAGCCTAAGCGATGGGAAAAAATGGGGGGACGTACAGGTAACCAGAAACTAACGGAAACGCACAGAGTCTGGAGGGAAAAGAAATTAATTGAAAGCATACTACATGAGAAAGAAAGCGAGGGAGAAAAAACGGCCGTGAATGGCGGGGAACAGGTTTCCTCTGCGGCGACATTAGGAGGATTGTGATCAGCCTGTTGTGGCAGTTGTGGCTCTGGGGCTAGATGGATTTCGGCCAACATTTCAGGAGGAACCAGTGGAGGAATAGCAACCATGAACCCCCGGGGGGGGGGACTCCCATATGTGGTCGGGCGGGGGTGCTCGTCGGGAAAAAAAAAGTAGAACCCTAAAAGATACCAAAGTGGGCGTGGTCAACCAGAATTTTACCCCTAAACGATACCATGTTCAGTTTTGGTGGAGTGGCCAGTGTGCAGCAAAGTGAAGAATCAGGAGACGCTCTGATTTTTAAACCCTTTTAATAACATTACAACATATTTCGGCCTAGTTGCCCTCGTTAAAGTTACCATTTTCTGAGAAAATAAGGTTTTTTCATCATATACCCTAAAAGATACCTAGATCCCAAATTTTTAACCCCTAAAAGATACGACGAGCACCCCCGCCCGACCACATATGGGAGTCCACCCCCCGGGCCATGAACAAACGAAAAGGAAAAGGTTCAGCGACGACGAAGGAAACAACGGGATGGCGAAGAGAAACTGACTTCTCTCTGGCAAACCACGTTATGCGGGAATGCAAATCAAATAACGCTTCTTGGAAATGCGAGAGAGTATTTCCTGAGGTCTAGACCTCCGACAGGGATTAAAGTGCTATTAGAAGAACAGCGTGAAGCATTTCAGTGCAGAAATTCCAATGAAAATAGCATAATAAACAGTCCCACAGGAAAGTACTGCTCAATATTCATGTCAATAGATACGCTTAATAAGGATTTCTTTCACATACTTCAGTAAAAGTCCAAACCACCTTGTATTGCATTATTGAACAGCACCACAGGAAGATACCGATCAATAGTTTAATTTGAATTCTCGTACTTCAGGATAAATGCCGAATCATCCAAACTTCAAAACAAACTTTCAGCTTATACTCTCCAGCTAGTGCGTATCTCAACTCTATTGAATACACTCACGCTAAATAATGACTGATAAATTTCGTTTAACGGTAATTGACGGAAGTGTCCTGCAAAGCTGCAGCTTTCTTTTCTTCCCAAGTGATCGACATTTCAGAAATTTGGTCATGTGGAGAGCTACTCCCGGTGAGGGGGGGGGGGGGGGGGGGGGGGGGGGAACTCACATATAAAAGTGACGGGGTGCCCGTCGAAAATTTTCGAAAAACACTCTAAAAGGTACCAGAATCTCGTTTGATGTGTATGGCTCAAAATAATTTTTTCCCTTAAGAGGTACCAATTCTAAAACAACACATGTCATATTCTGTCATATTTTTTCGGCTCAATACCCAAAAAGTTACCGCGATAATTCTAAATGTGGTCATTTTAGATTTTAGTGTTCTAAGCGGTACCAATCTACAAATTTTGACCCCTAAAAGGTACGACGAGCACCCCCGTCATTTTTATATGAGGTACCCTCCCGGGAGCTACCACCTACAGACTGAGAAGTTAGAATTGTATCATACACATGTGAAGTGAAATCATCAATATCTTCCAACCTAAAGTATTATGGCATATTCATAAATGAATGAATGAATGAATTCAAAGTTTTTTTTCCATAACGTAATGCAAATATATATGAAAAGTGTTACAATGAAATAGTTTTAGGAGGAAGACAAAAGAAACCTTTACGGGCTTTTTCAAAGGGGTCTCCCCGTATTAAGTTAACTTAATTATAATCTGTTAAAGATAAAAATAAAGATTCTTTTGAAAGCAAAGATGCTGAATAAAACAATATTCAAAACAAACCTGCAACCATTACTCTCCGTGGGTGATTGTAAACCCCCAAGCCTAATCCTTGAATACACTCACGCTGAATAATGAAAGATAAATTGCTTTTAAAGGTCATTGACGTAAATGGACCCAAAGGTTGCAGCTTCTTATTTTTTTTCCAAGTAGATATTTTAGACATTTGGTCATATGGAGGGCCTTCATTTCAATTATCATAGTACGATTTTATCGACAAACTGAGAAAGTTTTATTTTGGGAGGCAATTTGTTTACCATTTTTTAAGTAAAGAAACTAAACACCAATCGCTTACAAAAAACCTGCAAAACCACTTTTAAACCATATCACTCAGTCCCCAGTGGCTGCTAATTCATCAAAGAGAAACCGGGTCATGTCTCTTGCAAAGCTCTCTGTCGTAATTTGACCCAAGGGTCGCGTAGCAAGGAATTCCAAGGTAAACTCAGCAAGGCTTTATAATTAAGCACGTTTTTAGTTTTCAATTTTTGGCTGCCTGGGCTGCTCTTATAATCATTACTTCACATCACATATAACATTGTATTGCGTTATATTGCTTTACATTACATAAGAACCTTGATTTTTTTTAATGCGAAATAAATTTTGAGCTGTGCATGTCGCAGTTTAATAAAGAGGCAAACACACACCATAGAATTATGTGATTCTAATATTATAAAGCGGTTAATTGAAATAAGATTATTTTTTAGAAGTACGATCATTTATCATGGAAATCACATATCGCTTATCTTAATCTGGATCTTTAGGTATTATTTATAAATCAAGTTTTTACCTGCATAAATCTGCTCTACGTATACTTTAGTTTTCTCTTATGTATCAATCTCTCTTTCTCATTGCATGTTTAGGGGTTAACTTACCCCACGTGCTCCAAAAACAAGCTATCATTATAATCAGTGAATCCCGTTATAACGCCCATACTGGCCTTATCTTTAAGGAGCTTAATATCCCATCTCTTCATATATACTTTGCCCAGCTTAACCCAAATAGGAAAGCTAATGTTTCAGCATAAAGCTGGAAAGCCCCAAATTAGTTTTAAAAACATGTTTTATTAACAAGCCAGGCTCATGGTTATAACACACATCAGATCAAATCACATCACATCACATCACATTACATTAGTGTACTGATAAGTGTGTACTACAAAAATTGAAAGTTTCATTATGAAGTGCCAGACTAGATTTTAAGAAAAACGACATTGTTTAAAGCAAAGGGCAATGAGCTGGCGATGCTATAGTAACCGCTGTCGCTTGGAAACCAGTGAAACACAACACTTTGATCCCTTTAACAACTTGGTAAAGTATGAAAGCGATCAAGCATGTCTTCCCTGCGAAATTTCGATTTCAAAACATACATAACAAGGCAAAAAAAAAAAAAAAAAAGCCGCCGGAGGCGTGCCTCCTTGAAAAGACATAAGAAGTCGACAAAAAATAGCTTTTCTTATATTTTAACCTACAGCCTGTTTAATTTCTCACAGGGCATGTCTATGACCTTAATTTGTGCAAAATACGATTTTGCTACTTGTGCTACTAAAAGTCGATTTTGGTCGATATTTACGGAAAGCCGCACCTATTGGGTTAAACCCCTATCAGACTTGAAAGGCTGATCTGACTACGTAAAATAGTCGACTTTCGTTAATCCAATGAAACCGATAAGGTCTTTCGTAAATCCCACGTATCGTTTTAATACAGCGTTATCGTTTGCGGTCCTTTGCAAATTAGACTTGAAAGATAGAACCTCCTAATGATAAATGTTTATCATAATAAACTAGCATCACATGAAAGTGATGCTCAAACGTTTTTACTTTAAATCATGGCAGCACCTCAGGGTTTCAACCAAAGACACTTGAGTCGAGACGACTGAATTAACCACAAGCCATTCAATTCACAGCAATTCCGCTGTTTAAGTGGTCGAGGTCGGGGGCTGACCTGTTGTTTTCAGCAAAAAATAGAAAAGAAAAATACAGATTTCGTTCGAAAACGCTAGAGGATGCCAATGTAGCGCTCTGTTAACCAGTCAACGGTGATTCCGTGAGTTGAAAATATTGAAAAATAAATGCGCTAGCCTTCTTTTAGTTTTTAATATATTTGTCCATAATGCCTGGTATCGACACAAGCGCAAGTGCATAAGAGATTCGCGCCTTGAACAATAAATATACCTGCCGTGACTTACACTTGGGTCGCTAGTGAAATTTGTCTCATTGAGGCAATTAAGAATGGTATTTTAACAAGATATACTCACTCGGCCCCGTCGGGATTTATAAAACAAAAAATATACAGTTATTATATAGTGCCTTATTTATTTTGTGCTGAATCGTTTAAGTAGTGACTGGCCGAGGAAAGGTCTCCATGCGTGCAATCACGCACCGCAAAAATATTAATCGAAAACAGGTTAAGCGCCTTAAATTTAAAATATGCAGCATGTGAAGAGAATTGGATAATTAAAACCGACCGGCCAAACACGCAATTTTCTTATTTGCAAAAAATTCTTTAAAACATTGCCTTTATTGCTAAGCTTCGTCGATTTAATTGTGAAATATGTTATCTACTTTTATTCGTTAGTTCTTAGACGAATTTTCAATCAAGGTAGCGGCTACAGTTAGCAAAAATGAAAGACTATTTACATATTTTAAGAGTGGAATATCAAAATATATCAATTCAATATATTTCCTCGAGCTATATTCCCAGAAAATACTAATACACGTACATGCAACATAACAGTTGTCTAAAAGGATTTCAGTGAATCTCTCATAATGATTATATTTCAATGATACGAATGTTATCTTTTTATAAATAGCCTTGAATTCGGCCGTATTAAATTAAAAACAACGCTACACTAAGCTATTAACATCTTAGATATAGATACATTCGAGTCATACATCAGTTGTACATATGACATTTTTTTTCAGAAAATGTCGAGCAAACAAATAACTGATATCACTATATAAATGTATACATGTAAAAAAAAAATGTTAGATGATTTTACTACAAAAATACCTGCTTTTACTGACAAATTATATTTCGATTAATTACGTTAGTAACGTTACTTAGTATATTAATACCTACCTTTAAACTATTGTGGTAAATCCACTTGACAAAATAAGTTGTGGTTGGTGCTTGTCAAGATTTCAAAATAAAAATGTCATAATATACACCGTTATCTTTTTTATTCGGCAGTCACCTGTCTGTAAACTGACAAAAATGCAAATGTGATACCTCCACTGCACGCTTTGTAAACAAACATGCATATATCAATTCCATAATGGTTGCCCCCCAAAAGGGTGTTTTCATTGCCACACAGTCCATATTTTTAGTATAACAAGCTTTGGTCGATATTTTTCACATTTTCTTACTGAAACCATTGGCTCCTCACAGTGAAAAATTTCATTTTAATTTTATTTTTTTTTTTTAATTTTCAAATTAGGTGAAAATTTCGTCATTTAAATATTTGATAGTTAAAAGTGTCGCACTACATTATGAGCTCGAGATTTCTATCGCTTGATGCTCGAATCAACTATCACGCATAGAAATCAAGAGGGAATAATCTAATTGTTTTAGTATAAATCTACTAGACGTTCAAAACTTAACAAAAAGACAGGCTCGCGTTTTTATTGAATAATGATACAAATAACAACCGCACACACTCACTTTGTACAACTGGATAGATAGTGAGTAGCGCAGCCAATAAGAGAACAGCATTCGTGATAGAACGCCAGTAGATTTTATATACTAATGCTTAATAGCTCTCATTTAAATGGTTTTATAATGGTAATTGAACTGAGTGGAGTGCAATTGCGCTCGAGTTCGACAGCATAATAAACATTTATCACACTCTGTAGCTTTCCGATTTAAATTAGTTTTGACTTATTTTAACAAAATGTATACTTGCAACTAATACTTTCCAGTGCTTATCTTAACCCTAATTCTTGAATACACTCTCACGCTGAATAATGAAAGATACTGATTTATTTTAAAGGTCGGATAGAAGTGTCATGCAAAGTGCTCAGTCGTTATTTGACCCAAAGATTGCGTTGCAGCTTCCAAATTGTGTTCCTAATTTTTCATTAATTTGGTCATATATGGAGAGACGTTTCATTTTTGAAGATTTTATCCCTGGACTGAGAAGTTAGAGCTTTATTACATCCTTTTTGAAATCACTGGTGATCCTTGCAATCTGATTGGCTTCAGCAGTGTGATTTATTCCCGAATCGCTATTTTTTGCTACAAATCGCATCTTTTTCTCAGCAGTGCGATTTATTCCCGAATCGCACTAATTTTTGCTTAAATCGCATCTATAAGTCGCATCAATATTGGTACTGACTAAAATCCTGTATTTGGGCAATTAAATTGTGTGATTTCAAAATGGATGTAATAAAGTGGTAATTGAACTTTGTGTCATGCTATTTTGGTCTGAAATCATACTTGTGATTTCAAATGAACTCGCGCTCCGTGCTCGTTCGATTTTGAAATCACGCGTATGATTTCAGACCAAATTGCACTCCACTCAGTTCAATTACCATTGCGTATTCATAAATTTGAATAATTCAAAGCAAATATGCGGTTTTTTAAGCAAACGTGAAGATTTGCAACCATATCTCTGCAGTGATCACTAATCCTTCAATAAATCCACGCTAAATTAAATAAATAATAAAAAATAAATAAATAAAAAAAATAATAATAAATAATAAATAATAAATAATAATAATAATAATAATAATAAATAATAAATAATAAATAATGAAAGATAAATTTCGTTAAAATACATTTTGGTTATAACTACATTTCATGACTCAAAGTTTGATTGTTCACCAATGTACGTCTTCCCAGCCGATACATTAATATCAGTTGCGAATATATAAAATTAAATACTTTTTAAAGAAGGAAACTAAACACCAATCGCCAACACAAACACATTAGGGAAATTTAGATTTGAATTTGAAGCCAGTCACGTCCCCAGAACTGTCGGTCCTTCCTGACGCTGAACAGAAAATAAGAACACTCTAGGTATAGAATTAGTGTGATAAATAGTTATGAAGAGCACGGAACTACGTTTGAAAAGTTGTACTCGTACTCAATCGATCTCGTACTCGTAGTGCGATCTTAAGTTCCCCATTAATATTGCATATACTTTTTAAAGCAAGCCCAAACCAAACACTGGCAAATGCCAACACAAACTTACTTTGAGACCATATATCAGTCCCCAGTAGCTGCTAACCCTAATCCGTGTTTGACCCCAGATGGTCAAGAAGTAGTGAATTCCAAAGTAAACTCGGGAAAGCATTTCGAGGGGGTATTGGGGTTTTCATTTTTTCGGTTTTGGTCATTTATGGAGATTTTTGCACTCAAAATGTCCGGTTTTTCGGTTTTTCTATCCGTTTCAGTTTTCGTTTTTTTTTTCCTTTTTAAACATCCGGTTTTCAGTTTTTATAAATAAGAAAAGCGGTTTTTCGGTTTTGGTTTTTTTCGTTTCTAGACCTTTATATTTCACCTCGATCACGCGATGCTCCATCCAAGTGACGTTGCGGGTGGAAGTGGCCCACAGAAGGCAGTAGAAGTTTTGCCTAATTCTATTCGAATAACATTAAAATAAAAGAACAAAGATGAGCTTATTGAAATCAC
>JAJGOT010001071.1:0-84238 GCA_022457155.1 Cladopsammia gracilis | reverse complement strand
GGTGTTACACAGGGATCCACAAATGAGATAAAAGTTAAATACTTGGTTGAATTCGCTTGATATTGATTATTTTTCAATTAATTATATGTCTGTGTTGCTATAAAAAATAAATATCAATATTTACCGAATAAAAACGATTATTGTACACTTCGGTATATTACCTGTGGGTTAATGTTAGAAAATGACGTCATTTCACATAAAATGCCGAATATTTCATGTCTATAGGGATATAGCTAAAAAAAATTTTGTCAATACTGTCAACATAGCTATCAATACATATATGTTTGTAACGTCTTCTTATAAACAACGCTTTACGAATTCTCTCTCGGACTGTCCGAAGTATTTTTCTTAACACAAGCTTTTAAGTAGCGAACACGGTATTTCACACTATGTTATAGTCTAAACTAAAACATACAAACAATCGTCGAGTGCGAAAGTGTATGATATAGTGTAGGTAAATACGTCAACAATAGTACAATCTAGCTAGATAATGATGCCATTTCAAGAAACTAACAAAAGAAACATTTTCGAATTTTAACGAACGAGTGCTGAATACGCTCAAAGAGACTGATATATCGTATATAAACTCTTTAAACGATAGTTTTCCTAAAAGAATCGATGCTATTATAACAAGAAAAGGTGCACGTACAAAGTATTAAAGCAAAATAAACGAATATTTTTGTACACGACAAAACATGTCTTTGGGGGGAGGGCTAGTGTGTTTGAGTCCTTCTCACGATTCTCATGCACGGTGCTCGGTGATTATTGTTAATTTCTCACGATTACTGTCGCATATGACTGCATGTTAACTCTCCTTAGAGAGAACTAATAAGGATAATCATGTTAGGAATCCCAAAGTTAATTTTTGGACGGTAAATAAACTACATTTCAACGGTTCTCGCTTTTTGGTGACATAAAAAGATTCAGTGAGATATATTCTTTGTTTGGTCGTCACGCTGAGAATCGTCAATTATGTACAGCTATGGCAAATTACAAACAGTATTAGCTTAGATAATGTTTGTCTTTAGTAGTATATTATGTCATAATACCATGAAATGGTAAATGTTTAAGGTGGATGGAGCTATTGAGTTTATAGCCGAGCATCGTGGAATTATAGTAGCGTGACACGGCGTGACATTTAGCTGCTGGAATCTTGTTGCTCAATATGAATTCTGCGAAGCAGCGTTTACATGGCCGTAATTCTTTGCGTTCACTTTCGTTCACTTGATACATGAACTGGAAAGCTCGCCAGCGTACTGCCATCATCTGGGTATTCGTGGTGTCTATGGTACCTCCTCTGACAAGAGTAACAGGAGCGTCAGCGGTGGCGAAGAAAGCGGTGTCTTTGTCAAAGACAACATCCTTGTTTTGGAAATTCTTTGGTGTTACACAGGGATTCCACAAATGAGATAAAAGTTAAATACTTGGTTGATTCGCTTGATATTGATTATTTTTCAATTAATTATATGTCTGTGTTGCTATAAAAAAATAATTAATTTCAAAATTATTACCGAATAAAAAACGATTATTGTACACTTCGGTATATTACCTGGGGTTAATGTTAGAAAATGACGTCATTTCACATAAAATGCCGAATATTTCATGTCTATAGGGATATAGCTAAAAAAAAATTTTGTCAATACTGTCAACATAGCCTATCAATACATATATGTTTGTAACGTCTTCTTATAAACAACGCTTTACGAATTCTCTCTCGGACATGTCGAAGTATTTTTCTTAACACAAGCTTTTAAGTAGCGAACACGGTATTTCACACTATGTTATAGGTCTAAACTAAAACATACAACAATCGTCGAGTGCGAAAGTGTATGATAGTGTAGGTAAATACGTCAACAATAGTACAATCTAGCTAGATAATGATGCCATTTCAAGAAACATAACAAAAGAAACATTTTCGAATTTTAACGAACGAGTGCTGAATACGCTCAAAGAGACTGATATATCGTATATAAACTCTTTAAACGATAGTTTTCCTAAAGAATCGATGCTATTATAACAAGAAAAGGTGCACGTACAAAGTATTAAAGCAAAATAAACGAATATTTTTGTACACGACAAAACATGTCTTTGGGGGGAGGGCTAGTGTGTTTGAGTCCTTCTCACGATTCTCATGCACGGTGCTCGGTGATTATTGTTAATTTCTCACGATTACTGTCGCATATGACTGCATGTTAACTCTCCTTAGAGAGAACTAATAAGGATAATCATGTTAGGAATCCCAAAGTTAATTTTTGGACGGTAAATAAACTACATTTCAACGGTTCTCGCTTTTTGGTGACATAAAAAGATTCAGTGAGATATATTCTTTGTTTGGTCGTCACGCTGAGAATCGTCAATTATGTACAGCTATGGCAAATTACAAACAGTAATTAGCTTAGATAATGTTTGTCTTTAGTAGTATATTATGTCATAATACCATGAAATGGTAAATGTTTAAGGTGGATGGAGCTATTTGAGTTTATAGCCGAGCATCGTGGAATTATAGTAGCGTGACACGGCGTGACATTTAGCTGCTGGAACTCTTGTTGCTCAATATGAATTCTGCGAAGCAGCGTTTACATGGCCGTAATTCTTTGCGTTCACTTTCGTTCACTTGATACATGAACTGGAAAGCTCGCCAGCGTACTGCCATCATCTGGGTATTCGTGGTGTCTATGGTACCTCCTCTGACAAGAGTAACAGGAGCGTCAGCGGTGGCGAAGAAAGCGGTGTCTTTGTCAAAGACAACATCCTTGTTTTGGAAATTCTTTGGTGTTACACAGGGATTCCACAAATGAGATAAAAGTTAAATACTTGGTTGAATTCGCTTGATATTGATTATTTTTCAATTAATTATATGTCTGTGTTGCTATAAAAAAATAATAATTTCAAAATTATTACCGAATAAAAACGATTATTGTACACTTCGGTATATTACCTGGGGTTAATGTTAGAAAATGACGTCATTTCACATAAAATGCCGAATATTTCATGTCTATAGGGATATAGCTAAAAAAAAATTTTGTCAATACTGTCAACATAGCCTATCAATACATATATGTTTGTAACGTCTTCTTATAAACAACGCTTTACGAATTCTCTCTCGGACATGTCCGAAGTATTTTTCTTAACACAAGCTTTTAAGTAGCGAACACGGTATTTCACACTATGTTATAGGTCTAAACTAAAACATACAACAATCGTCGAGTGCGAAAGTGTATGATAGTGTAGGTAAATACGTCAACAATAGTACAATCTAGCTAGATAATGATGCCATTTCAAGAAACATAACAAAAGAAACATTTTCGAATTTTAACGAACGAGTGCTGAATACGCTCAAAGAGACTGATATATCGTATATAAACTCTTTAAACGATAGTTTTCCTAAAAGAATCGATGCTATTATAACAAGAAAAGGTGCACGTACAAAGTATTAAAGCAAAATAAACGAATATTTTTGTACACGACAAAACATGTCTTTGGGGGGAGGGCTAGTGTGTTTGAGTCCTTCTCACGATTCTCATGCACGGTGCTCGGTGATTATTGTTAATTTCTCACGATTACTGTCGCATATGACTGCATGTTAACTCTCCTTAGAGAGAACTAATAAGGATAATCATGTTAGGAATCCCAAAGTTAATTTTTGGACGGTAAATAAACTACATTTCAACGGTTCTCGCTTTTTGGTGACATAAAAAGATTCAGTGAGATATATTCTTTGTTTGGTCGTCACGCTGAGAATCGTCAATTATGTACAGCTATGGCAAATTACAAACAGTAATTAGCTTAGATAATGTTTGTCTTTAGTAGTATATTATGTCATAATACCATGAAATGGTAAATGTTTAAGGTGGATGGAGCTATTTGAGTTTATAGCCGAGCATCGTGGAATTATAGTAGCGTGACACGGCGTGACATTTAGCTGCTGGAACTCTTGTTGCTCAATATGAATTCTGCGAAGCAGCGTTTACATGGCCGTAATTCTTTGCGTTCACTTTCGTTCACTTGATACATGAACTGGAAAGCTCGCCAGCGTACTGCCATCATCTGGGTATTCGTGGTGTCTATGGTACCTCCTCTGACAAGAGTAACAGGAGCGTCAGCGGTGGCGAAGAAAGCGGTGTCTTTGTCAAAGACAACATCCTTGTTTTGGAAATTCTTTGGTGTTACACAGGGATTCCACAAATGAGATAAAAGTTAAATACTTGGTTGAATTCGCTTGATATTGATTATTTTTCAATTAATTATTGTCTGTGTTGCTATAAAAAAATAATAATTTCAAAATTATTACCGAATAAAAACGATTATTGTACACTTCGGTATATTACCTGGGGTTAATGTTAGAAAATGACGTCATTTCACATAAAATGCCGAATATTTCATGTCTATAGGGATATAGCTAAAAAAAAATTTTGTCAATACTGTCAACATAGCCTATCAATACATATATGTTTGTAACGTCTTCTTATAAACAACGCTTTACGAATTCTCTCTCGGACATGTCCGAAGTATTTTTCTTAACACAAGCTTTTAAGTAGCGAACACGGTATTTCACACTATGTTATAGGTCTAAACTAAAACATACAACAATCGTCGAGTGCGAAAGTGTATGATAGTGTAGGTAAATACGTCAACAATAGTACAATCTAGCTAGATAATGATGCCATTTCAAGAAACATAACAAAAGAAACATTTTCGAATTTTAACGAACGAGTGCTGAATACGCTCAAAGAGACTGATATATCGTATATAAACTCTTTAAACGATAGTTTTCCTAAAAGAATCGATGCTATTATAACAAGAAAAGGTGCACGTACAAAGTATTAAAGCAAAATAAACGAATATTTTTGTACACGACAAAACATGTCTTTGGGGGGAGGGCTAGTGTGTTTGAGTCCTTCTCACGATTCTCATGCACGGTGCTCGGTGATTATTGTTAATTTCTCACGATTACTGTCGCATATGACTGCATGTTAACTCTCCTTAGAGAGAACTAATAAGGATAATCATGTTAGGAATCCCAAAGTTAATTTTTGGACGGTAAATAAACTACATTTCAACGGTTCTCGCTTTTTGGTGACATAAAAAGATTCAGTGAGATATATTCTTTGTTTGGTCGTCACGCTGAGAATCGTCAATTATGTACAGCTATGGCAAATTACAAACAGTAATTAGCTTAGATAATGTTTGTCTTTAGTAGTATATTATGTCATAATACCATGAAATGGTAAATGTTTAAGGTGGATGGAGCTATTTGAGTTTATAGCCGAGCATCGTGGAATTATAGTAGCGTGACACGGCGTGACATTTAGCTGCTGGAACTCTTGTTGCTCAATATGAATTCTGCGAAGCAGCGTTTACATGGCCGTAATTCTTTGCGTTCACTTTCGTTCACTTGATACATGAACTGGAAAGCTCGCCAGCGTACTGCCATCATCTGGGTATTCGTGGTGTCTATGGTACCTCCTCTGACAAGAGTAACAGGAGCGTCAGCGGTGGCGAAGAAAGCGGTGTCTTTGTCAAAGACAACATCCTTGTTTTGGAAATTCTTTGGTGTTACACAGGGATTCCACAAATGAGATAAAAGTTAAATACTTGGTTGAATTCGCTTGATATTGATTATTTTTCAATTAATTATATGTCTGTGTTGCTATAAAAAAATAATAATTTCAAAATTATTACCGAATAAAAACGATTATTGTACACTTCGGTATATTACCTGGGGTTAATGTTAGAAAATGACGTCATTTCACATAAAATGCCGAATATTTCATGTCTATAGGGATATAGCTAAAAAAAAATTTTGTCAATACTGTCAACATAGCCTATCAATACATATATGTTTGTAACGTCTTCTTATAAACAACGCTTTACGAATTCTCTCTCGGACATGTCCGAAGTATTTTTCTTAACACAAGCTTTTAAGTAGCGAACACGGTATTTCACACTATGTTATAGGTCTAAACTAAAACATACAACAATCGTCGAGTGCGAAAGTGTATGATAGTGTAGGTAAATACGTCAACAATAGTACAATCTAGCTAGATAATGATGCCATTTCAAGAAACATAACAAAAGAAACATTTTCGGATTTTAACGAACGAGTGCTGAATACGCTCAAAGAGACTGATATATCGTATATAAACTCTTTAAACGATAGTTTTCCTAAAAGAATCGATGCTATTATAACAAGAAAAGGTGCACGTACAAAGTATTAAAGCAAAATAAACGAATATTTTTGTACACGACAAAACATGTCTTTGGGGGGAGGGCTAGTGTGTTTGAGTCCTTCTCACGATTCTCATGCACGGTGCTCGGTGATTATTGTTAATTTCTCACGATTACTGTCGCATATGACTGCATGTTAACTCTCCTTAGAGAGAACTAATAAGGATAATCATGTTAGGAATCCCAAAGTTAATTTTTGGACGGTAAATAAACTACATTTCAACGGTTCTCGCTTTTTGGTGACATAAAAAGATTCAGTGACATATATTCTTTGTTTCGTCGTCACGCTGAGAATCGTCAATTATGTACAGCTATGGCAAATTACAAACAGTAATTAGCTTAGATAATGTTTGTCTTTAGTAGTATATTATGTCATAATACCATGAAATGCTAAATGTTTAAGGTGGATGGAGCTATTTGAGTTTATAGCCGAGCATCGTGGAATTATAGTAGCGTGACACGGCGTGACATTTAGCTGCTGGAGCTCTTGTTGCTCAATATGAATTCTGCGAAGCAGCGTTTACATGGCCGTAATTCTTTGCGTTCACTTTCGTTCACTTGATACATGAACTGGAAAGCTCGCCAGCGTACTGCCATCATCTGGGTATTCGTGGTGTCTATGGTACCTCCTCTGACAAGAGTAACAGGAGCGTCAGCGGTGGCGAAGAAAGCGGTGTCTTTGTCAAAGACAACATCCTTGTTTTGGAAATTCTTTGGTGTTACACAGGGATCCCACAAATGAGATAAAAGTTAAATACTTGGTTGAATTCGCTTGATATTGATTATTTTTCAATTAATTATATGTCTGTGTTGCTATAAAAAAAATAATTTCAAAATTATTACCGAATAAAAACGATTATTGTACACTTCGGTATATTACCTGGGGTTAATGTTAGAAAATGACGTCATTTCACATAAAATGCCGAATATTTCATGTCTATAGGGATATAGCTAAAAAAAAATTTTGTCAATACTGTCAACATAGCTATCAATACATATATGTTTGTAACGTCTTCTTATAAACAACGCTTTACGAATTCTCTCTCGGACAATCGTTTGCAAAATACCTTCGACCACCCTATATTTTAATTGACTTTTTAACAATTTTCAATCTACATTGCTGATGTTCGCTTCCCCCGGGCCCCCTATATCAATGTTGGATCTAAACTTTGGAACCCAAATCAATCTTCATGCGGTTGGCAAGCCCCCGGTATCTCCAATCACCACCCAACATTGATATAGGGGGTGGGAAGGGGGGAGGGGTTAGTGCACTACAAAATTAATCCAAATTTAGTCAAGTGGTCGAAGGTTTTTGATAACGATTGTCCGAAGTATTTTTCTTAACACAAGCTTTTAAGTAGCGAACACGGTATTTCACACTATGTTATAGGTCTAAACTAAAACATACAACAATCGTCGAGTGCGAAAGTGTATGATAGTGTAGGTAAATACGTCAACAATAGTACAATCTAGCTAGATAATGATGCCATTTCAAGAAACATAACAAAAGAAACATTTTCGGATTTTAACGAACGAGTGCTGAATACGCTCAAAGAGACTGATATATCGTATATAAACTCTTTAAACGATAGTTTTCCTAAAAGAATCGATGCTATTATAACAAGAAAAGGTGCACGTACAAAGTATTAAAGCAAAATAAACGAATATTTTTGTACACGACAAAACATGTCTTTGGGGGGAGGGCTAGTGTGTTTGAGTCCTTCTCACGATTCTCATGCACGGTGCTCGGTGATTATTGTTAATTTCTCACGATTACTGTCGCATATGACTGCATGTTAACTCTCCTTAGAGAGAACTAATAAGGATAATCATGTTAGGAATCCCAAAGTTAATTTTTGGACGGTAAATAAACTACATTTCAACGGTTCTCGCTTTTTGGTGACATAAAAAGATTCAGTGAGATATATTCTTTGTTTCGTCGTCACGCTGAGAATCGTCAATTATGTACAGCTATGGCAAATTACAAACAGTAATTAGCTTAGATAATGTTTGTCTTTAGTAGTATATTATGTCATAATACCATGAAATGTAAATGTTTAAGGTGGATGGAGCTATTTGAGTTTATAGCCGAGCATCGTGGAATTATAGTAGCGTGACACGGCGTGACATTTAGCTGCTGGAGCTCTTGTTGCTCAATATGAATTCTGCGAAGCAGCGTTTACATGGCCGTAATTCTTTGCGTTCACTTTCGTTCACTTGATACATGAACTGGAAAGCTCGCCAGCGTACTGCCATCATCTGGGTATTCGTGGTGTCTATGGTACCTCCTCTGACAAGAGTAACAGGAGCGTCAGCGGTGGCGAAGAAAGCGGTGTCTTTGTCAAAGACAACATCCTTGTTTTGGAAATTCTTTGGTGTTACACAGGGATCTCCACAAATGAGATAAAAGTTAAATACTTGGTTGAATTCGCTTGATATTGATTATTTTTCAATTAATTATATGTCTGTGTTGCTATAAAAAAAAATAATTTCAAAATTATTACCGAATAAAAACGATTATTGTACACTTCGGTATATTACCTGGGGTTAATGTTAGAAAATGACGTCATTTCACATAAAATGCCGAATATTTCATGTCTATAGGGATATAGCTAAAAAAAAATTTTGTCAATACTGTCAACATAGCCTATCAATACATATATGTTTGTAACGTCTTCTTATAAACAACGCTTTACGAATTCTCTCTCGGACAATCGTTTGCAAAATACCTTCGACCACCCTATATTTTAATTGACTTTTTAACAATTTTCAATCTACATTGCTGATGTTCGCTTCCCCCGGGCCCCCTATATCAATGTTGGATCTAAACTTTGGAACCCAAATCAATCTTCATGCGGTTGGCAAGCCCCCGGTATCTCCAATCACCACCCAACATTGATATAGGGGGTGGGAAGGGGGGAGGGGTTAGTGCACTACAAAATTAATCCAAATTTAGTCAAGTGGTCGAAGGTTTTTGATAACGATTGTCCGAAGTATTTTTCTTAACACAAGCTTTTAAGTAGCGAACACGGTATTTCACACTATGTTATAGGTCTAAACTAAAACATACAACAATCGTCGAGTGCGAAAGTGTATGATAGTGTAGGTAAATACGTCAACAATAGTACAATCTAGCTAGATAATGATGCCATTTCAAGAAACATAACAAAAGAAACATTTTCGGATTTTAACGAACGAGTGCTGAATACGCTCAAAGAGACTGATATATCGTATATAAACTCTTTAAACGATAGTTTTCCTAAAAGAATCGATGCTATTATAACAAGAAAAGGTGCACGTACAAAGTATTAAAGCAAAATAAACGAATATTTTTGTACACGACAAAACATGTCTTTGGGGGGAGGGCTAGTGTGTTTGAGTCCTTCTCACGATTCTCATGCACGGTGCTCGGTGATTATTGTTAATTTCTCACGATTACTGTCGCATATGACTGCATGTTAACTCTCCTTAGAGAGAACTAATAAGGATAATCATGTTAGGAATCCCAAAGTTAATTTTTGGACGGTAAATAAACTACATTTCAACGGTTCTCGCTTTTTGGTGACATAAAAAGATTCAGTGACATATATTCTTTGTTTCGTCGTCACGCTGAGAATCGTCAATTATGTACAGCTATGGCAAATTACAAACAGTAATTAGCTTAGATAATGTTTGTCTTTAGTAGTATATTATGTCATAATACCATGAAATGCTAAATGTTTAAGGTGGATGGAGCTATTTGAGTTTATAGCCGAGCATCGTGGAATTATAGTAGCGTGACACGGCGTGACATTTAGCTGCTGGAGCTCTTGTTGCTCAATATGAATTCTGCGAAGCAGCGTTTACATGGCCGTAATTCTTTGCGTTCACTTTCGTTCACTTGATACATGAACTGGAAAGCTCGCCAGCGTACTGCCATCATCTGGGTATTCGTGGTGTCTATGGTACCTCCTCTGACAAGAGTAACAGGAGCGTCAGCGGTGGCGAAGAAAGCGGTGTCTTTGTCAAAGACAACATCCTTGTTTTGGAAATTCTTTGGTGTTACACAGGGATCCACAAATGAGATAAAAGTTAAATACTTGGTTGAATTCGCTTGATATTGATTATTTTTCAATTAATTATATGTCTGTGTTGCTATAAAAAAAAATAATTTCAAAATTATTACCGAATAAAAACGATTATTGTACACTTCGGTATATTACCTGGGGTTAATGTTAGAAAATGACGTCATTTCACATAAAATGCCGAATATTTCATGTCTATAGGGATATAGCTAAAAAAAAATTTTGTCAATACTGTCAACATAGCCTATCAATACATATATGTTTGTAACGTCTTCTTATAAACAACGCTTTACGAATTCTCTCTCGGACAATCGTTTGCAAAATACCTTCGACCACCCTATATTTTAATTGACTTTTTAACAATTTTCAATCTACATTGCTGATGTTCGCTTCCCCCGGGCCCCCTATATCAATGTTGGATCTAAACTTTGGAACCCAAATCAATCTTCATGCGGTTGGCAAGCCCCCGGTATCTCCAATCACCACCCAACATTGATATAGGGGGTGGGAAGGGGGGAGGGGTTAGTGCACTACAAAATTAATCCAAATTTAGTCAAGTGGTCGAAGGTTTTTGATAACGATTGTCCGAAGTATTTTTCTTAACACAAGCTTTTAAGTAGCGAACACGGTATTTCACACTATGTTATAGGTCTAAACTAAAACATACAACAATCGTCGAGTGCGAAAGTGTATGATAGTGTAGGTAAATACGTCAACAATAGTACAATCTAGCTAGATAATGATGCCATTTCAAGAAACATAACAAAAGAAACATTTTCGGATTTTAACGAACGAGTGCTGAATACGCTCAAAGAGACTGATATATCGTATATAAACTCTTTAAACGATAGTTTTCCTAAAAGAATCGATGCTATTATAACAAGAAAAGGTGCACGTACAAAGTATTAAAGCAAAATAAACGAATATTTTTGTACACGACAAAACATGTCTTTGGGGGGAGGGCTAGTGTGTTTGAGTCCTTCTCACGATTCTCATGCACGGTGCTCGGTGATTATTGTTAATTTCTCACGATTACTGTCGCATATGACTGCATGTTAACTCTCCTTAGAGAGAACTAATAAGGATAATCATGTTAGGAATCCCAAAGTTAATTTTTGGACGGTAAATAAACTACATTTCAACGGTTCTCGCTTTTTGGTGACATAAAAAGATTCAGTGATATATTCTTTGTTTCGTCGTCACGCTGAGAATCGTCAATTATGTACAGCTATGGCAAATTACAAACAGTAATTAGCTTAGATAATGTTTGTCTTTAGTAGTATATTATGTCATAATACCATGAAATGCTAAATGTTTAAGGTGGATGGAGCTATTTGAGTTTATAGCCGAGCATCGTGGAATTATAGTAGCGTGACACGGCGTGACATTTAGCTGCTGGAGCTCTTGTTGCTCAATATGAATTCTGCGAAGCAGCGTTTACATGGCCGTAATTCTTTGCGTTCACTTTCGTTCACTTGATACATGAACTGGAAAGCTCGCCAGCGTACTGCCATCATCTGGGTATTCGTGGTGTCTATGGTACCTCCTCTGACAAGAGTAACAGGAGCGTCAGCGGTGGCGAAGAAAGCGGTGTCTTTGTCAAAGACAACATCCTTGTTTTGGAAATTCTTTGGTGTTACACAGGGATCCACAAATGAGATAAAAGTTAAATACTTGGTTGAATTCGCTTGATATTGATTATTTTTCAATTAATTATATGTCTGTGTTGCTATAAAAAAAAATAATTTCAAAATTATTACCGAATAAAAACGATTATTGTACACTTCGGTATATTACCTGGGGTTAATGTTAGAAAATGACGTCATTTCACATAAAATGCCGAATATTTCATGTCTATAGGGATATAGCTAAAAAAAAATTTTGTCAATACTGTCAACATAGCCTATCAATACATATATGTTTGTAACGTCTTCTTATAAACAACGCTTTACGAATTCTCTCTCGGACAATCGTTTGCAAAATACCTTCGACCACCCTATATTTTAATTGACTTTTTAACAATTTTCAATCTACATTGCTGATGTTCGCTTCCCCCGGGCCCCCTATATCAATGTTGGATCTAAACTTTGGAACCCAAATCAATCTTCATGCGGTTGGCAAGCCCCCGGTATCTCCAATCACCACCCAACATTGATATAGGGGGTGGGAAGGGGGGAGGGGGTTAGTGCACTACAAAATTAATCCAAATTTAGTCAAGTGGTCGAAGGTTTTTGATAACGATTGTCCGAAGTATTTTTCTTAACACAAGCTTTTAAGTAGCGAACACGGTATTTCACACTATGTTATAGGTCTAAACTAAAACATACAACAATCGTCGAGTGCGAAAGTGTATGATAGTGTAGGTAAATACGTCAACAATAGTACAATCTAGCTAGATAATGATGCCATTTCAAGAAACATAACAAAAGAAACATTTTCGGATTTTAACGAACGAGTGCTGAATACGCTCAAAGAGACTGATATATCGTATATAAACTCTTTAAACGATAGTTTTCCTAAAAGAATCGATGCTATTATAACAAGAAAAGGTGCACGTACAAAGTATTAAAGCAAAATAAACGAATATTTTTGTACACGACAAAACATGTCTTTGGGGGGAGGGCTAGTGTGTTTGAGTCCTTCTCACGATTCTCATGCACGGTGCTCGGTGATTATTGTTAATTTCTCACGATTACTGTCGCATATGACTGCATGTTAACTCTCCTTAGAGAGAACTAATAAGGATAATCATGTTAGGAATCCCAAAGTTAATTTTTGGACGGTAAATAAACTACATTTCAACGGTTCTCGCTTTTTGGTGACATAAAAAGATTCAGTGACATATATTCTTTGTTTCGTCGTCACGCTGAGAATCGTCAATTATGTACAGCTATGGCAAATTACAAACAGTAATTAGCTTAGATAATGTTTGTCTTTAGTAGTATATTATGTCATAATACCATGAAATGCTAAATGTTTAAGGTGGATGGAGCTATTTGAGTTTATAGCCGAGCATCGTGGAATTATAGTAGCGTGACACGGCGTGACATTTAGCTGCTGGAGCTCTTGTTGCTCAATATGAATTCTGCGAAGCAGCGTTTACATGGCCGTAATTCTTTGCGTTCACTTTCGTTCACTTGATACATGAACTGGAAAGCTCGCCAGCGTACTGCCATCATCTGGGTATTCGTGGTGTCTATGGTACCTCCTCTGACAAGAGTAACAGGAGCGTCAGCGGTGGCGAAGAAAGCGGTGTCTTTGTCAAAGACAACATCCTTGTTTTGGAAATTCTTTGGTGTTACACAGGGATCCCACAAATGAGATAAAAGTTAAATACTTGGTTGAATTCGCTTGATATTGATTATTTTTCAATTAATTATATGTCTGTGTTGCTATAAAAAAAAATAATTTCAAAATTATTACCGAATAAAAACGATTATTGTACACTTCGGTATATTACCTGGGGTTAATGTTAGAAAATGACGTCATTTCACATAAAATGCCGAATATTTCATGTCTATAGGGATATAGCTAAAAAAAAATTTTGTCAATACTGTCAACATAGCCTATCAATACATATATGTTTGTAACGTCTTCTTATAAACAACGCTTTACGAATTCTCTCTCGGACAATCGTTTGCAAAATACCTTCGACCACCCTATATTTTAATTGACTTTTTAACAATTTTCAATCTACATTGCTGATGTTCGCTTCCCCCGGGCCCCCTATATCAATGTTGGATCTAAACTTTGGAACCCAAATCAATCTTCATGCGGTTGGCAAGCCCCCGGTATCTCCAATCACCACCCAACATTGATATAGGGGGTGGGAAGGGGGGAGGGGTTAGTGCACTACAAAATTAATCCAAATTTAGTCAAGTGGTCGAAGGTTTTTGATAACGATTGTCCGAAGTATTTTTCTTAACACAAGCTTTTAAGTAGCGAACACGGTATTTCACACTATGTTATAGGTCTAAACTAAAACATACAACAATCGTCGAGTGCGAAAGTGTATGATAGTGTAGGTAAATACGTCAACAATAGTACAATCTAGCTAGATAATGATGCCATTTCAAGAAACATAACAAAAGAAACATTTTCGGATTTTAACGAACGAGTGCTGAATACGCTCAAAGAGACTGATATATCGTATATAAACTCTTTAAACGATAGTTTTCCTAAAAGAATCGATGCTATTATAACAAGAAAAGGTGCACGTACAAAGTATTAAAGCAAAATAAACGAATATTTTTGTACACGACAAAACATGTCTTTGGGGGGAGGGCTAGTGTGTTTGAGTCCTTCTCACGATTCTCATGCACGGTGCTCGGTGATTATTGTTAATTTCTCACGATTACTGTCGCATATGACTGCATGTTAACTCTCCTTAGAGAGAACTAATAAGGATAATCATGTTAGGAATCCCAAAGTTAATTTTTGGACGGTAAATAAACTACATTTCAACGGTTCTCGCTTTTTGGTGACATAAAAAGATTCAGTGACATATATTCTTTGTTTCGTCGTCACGCTGAGAATCGTCAATTATGTACAGCTATGGCAAATTACAAACAGTAATTAGCTTAGATAATGTTTGTCTTTAGTAGTATATTATGTCATAATACCATGAAATGCTAAATGTTTAAGGTGGATGGAGCTATTTGAGTTTATAGCCGAGCATCGTGGAATTATAGTAGCGTGACACGGCGTGACATTTAGCTGCTGGAGCTCTTGTTGCTCAATATGAATTCTGCGAAGCAGCGTTTACATGGCCGTAATTCTTTGCGTTCACTTTCGTTCACTTGATACATGAACTGGAAAGCTCGCCAGCGTACTGCCATCATCTGGGTATTCGTGGTGTCTATGGTACCTCCTCTGACAAGAGTAACAGGAGCGTCAGCGGTGGCGAAGAAAGCGGTGTCTTTGTCAAAGACAACATCCTTGTTTTGGAAATTCTTTGGTGTTACACAGGGATCCACAAATGAGATAAAAGTTAAATACTTGGTTGAATTCGCTTGATATTGATTATTTTTCAATTAATTATATGTCTGTGTTGCTATAAAAAAAAATAATTTCAAAATTATTACCGAATAAAAACGATTATTGTACACTTCGGTATATTACCTGGGGTTAATGTTAGAAAATGACGTCATTTCACATAAAATGCCGAATATTTCATGTCTATAGGGATATAGCTAAAAAAAAATTTTGTCAATACTGTCAACATAGCCTATCAATACATATATGTTTGTAACGTCTTCTTATAAACAACGCTTTACGAATTCTCTCTCGGACAATCGTTTGCAAAATACCTTCGACCACCCTATATTTTAATTGACTTTTTAACAATTTTCAATCTACATTGCTGATGTTCGCTTCCCCCGGGCCCCCTATATCAATGTTGGATCTAAACTTTGGAACCCAAATCAATCTTCATGCGGTTGGCAAGCCCCCGGTATCTCCAATCACCACCCAACATTGATATAGGGGGTGGGAAGGGGGGAGGGGGTTAGTGCACTACAAAATTAATCCAAATTTAGTCAAGTGGTCGAAGGTTTTTGATAACGATTGTCCGAAGTATTTTTCTTAACACAAGCTTTTAAGTAGCGAACACGGTATTTCACACTATGTTATAGGTCTAAACTAAAACATACAACAATCGTCGAGTGCGAAAGTGTATGATAGTGTAGGTAAATACGTCAACAATAGTACAATCTAGCTAGATAATGATGCCATTTCAAGAAACATAACAAAAGAAACATTTTCGGATTTTAACGAACGAGTGCTGAATACGCTCAAAGAGACTGATATATCGTATATAAACTCTTTAAACGATAGTTTTCCTAAAAGAATCGATGCTATTATAACAAGAAAAGGTGCACGTACAAAGTATTAAAGCAAAATAAACGAATATTTTTGTACACGACAAAACATGTCTTTGGGGGGAGGGCTAGTGTGTTTGAGTCCTTCTCACGATTCTCATGCACGGTGCTCGGTGATTATTGTTAATTTCTCACGATTACTGTCGCATATGACTGCATGTTAACTCTCCTTAGAGAGAACTAATAAGGATAATCATGTTAGGAATCCCAAAGTTAATTTTTGGACGGTAAATAAACTACATTTCAACGGTTCTCGCTTTTTGGTGACATAAAAAGATTCAGTGACATATATTCTTTGTTTCGTCGTCACGCTGAGAATCGTCAATTATGTACAGCTATGGCAAATTACAAACAGTAATTAGCTTAGATAATGTTTGTCTTTAGTAGTATATTATGTCATAATACCATGAAATGCTAAATGTTTAAGGTGGATGGAGCTATTTGAGTTTATAGCCGAGCATCGTGGAATTATAGTAGCGTGACACGGCGTGACATTTAGCTGCTGGACTCTTGTTGCTCAATATGAATTCTGCGAAGCAGCGTTTACATGGCCGTAATTCTTTGCGTTCACTTTCGTTCACTTGATACATGAACTGGAAAGCTCGCCAGCGTACTGCCATCATCTGGGTATTCGTGGTGTCTATGGTACCTCCTCTGACAAGAGTAACAGGAGCGTCAGCGGTGGCGAAGAAAGCGGTGTCTTTGTCAAAGACAACATCCTTGTTTTGGAAATTCTTTGGTGTTACACAGGGATCCACAAATGAGATAAAAGTTAAATACTTGGTTGAATTCGCTTGATATTGATTATTTTTCAATTAATTATATGTCTGTGTTGCTATAAAAAAAATAATTTCAAAATTATTACCGAATAAAAACGATTATTGTACACTTCGGTATATTACCTGGGGTTAATGTTAGAAAATGACGTCATTTCACATAAAATGCCGAATATTTCATGTCTATAGGGATATAGCTAAAAAAAAATTTTGTCAATACTGTCAACATAGCCTATCAATACATATATGTTTGTAACGTCTTCTTATAAACAACGCTTTACGAATTCTCTCTCGGACAATCGTTTGCAAAATACCTTCGACCACCCTATATTTTAATTGACTTTTTAACAATTTTCAATCTACATTGCTGATGTTCGCTTCCCCCGGGCCCCCTATATCAATGTTGGATCTAAACTTTGGAACCCAAATCAATCTTCATGCGGTTGGCAAGCCCCCGGTATCTCCAATCACCACCCAACATTGATATAGGGGGTGGGAAGGGGGGAGGGGGTTAGTGCACTACAAAATTAATCCAAATTTAGTCAAGTGGTCGAAGGTTTTTGATAACGATTGTCCGAAGTATTTTTCTTAACACAAGCTTTTAAGTAGCGAACACGGTATTTCACACTATGTTATAGGTCTAAACTAAAACATACAACAATCGTCGAGTGCGAAAGTGTATGATAGTGTAGGTAAATACGTCAACAATAGTACAATCTAGCTAGATAATGATGCCATTTCAAGAAACATAACAAAAGAAACATTTTCGGATTTTAACGAACGAGTGCTGAATACGCTCAAAGAGACTGATATATCGTATATAAACTCTTTAAACGATAGTTTTCCTAAAAGAATCGATGCTATTATAACAAGAAAAGGTGCACGTACAAAGTATTAAAGCAAAATAAACGAATATTTTTGTACACGACAAAACATGTCTTTGGGGGGAGGGCTAGTGTGTTTGAGTCCTTCTCACGATTCTCATGCACGGTGCTCGGTGATTATTGTTAATTTCTCACGATTACTGTCGCATATGACTGCATGTTAACTCTCCTTAGAGAGAACTAATAAGGATAATCATGTTAGGAATCCCAAAGTTAATTTTTGGACGGTAAATAAACTACATTTCAACGGTTCTCGCTTTTTGGTGACATAAAAAGATTCAGTGACATATATTCTTTGTTTCGTCGTCACGCTGAGAATCGTCAATTATGTACAGCTATGGCAAATTACAAACAGTAATTAGCTTAGATAATGTTTGTCTTTAGTAGTATATTATGTCATAATACCATGAAATGCTAAATGTTTAAGGTGGATGGAGCTATTTGAGTTTATAGCCGAGCATCGTGGAATTATAGTAGCGTGACACGGCGTGACATTTAGCTGCTGGAGCTCTTGTTGCTCAATATGAATTCTGCGAAGCAGCGTTTACATGGCCGTAATTCTTTGCGTTCACTTTCGTTCACTTGATACATGAACTGGAAAGCTCGCCAGCGTACTGCCATCATCTGGGTATTCGTGGTGTCTATGGTACCTCCTCTGACAAGAGTAACAGGAGCGTCAGCGGTGGCGAAGAAAGCGGTGTCTTTGTCAAAGACAACATCCTTGTTTTGGAAATTCTTTGGTGTTACACAGGGATCCACAAATGAGATAAAAGTTAAATACTTGGTTGAATTCGCTTGATATTGATTATTTTTCAATTAATTATATGTCTGTGTTGCTATAAAAAAAATAATTTCAAAATTATTACCGAATAAAAACGATTATTGTACACTTCGGTATATTACCTGGGGTTAATGTTAGAAAATGACGTCATTTCACATAAAATGCCGAATATTTCATGTCTATAGGGATATAGCTAAAAAAAAATTTTGTCAATACTGTCAACATAGCCTATCAATACATATATGTTTGTAACGTCTTCTTATAAACAACGCTTTACGAATTCTCTCTCGGACAATCGTTTGCAAAATACCTTCGACCACCCTATATTTTAATTGACTTTTTAACAATTTTCAATCTACATTGCTGATGTTCGCTTCCCCCGGGCCCCCTATATCAATGTTGGATCTAAACTTTGGAACCCAAATCAATCTTCATGCGGTTGGCAAGCCCCCGGTATCTCCAATCACCACCCAACATTGATATAGGGGGTGGGAAGGGGGGAGGGGTTAGTGCACTACAAAATTAATCCAAATTTAGTCAAGTGGTCGAAGGTTTTTGATAACGATTGTCCGAAGTATTTTTCTTAACACAAGCTTTTAAGTAGCGAACACGGTATTTCACACTATGTTATAGGTCTAAACTAAAACATACAACAATCGTCGAGTGCGAAAGTGTATGATAGTGTAGGTAAATACGTCAACAATAGTACAATCTAGCTAGATAATGATGCCATTTCAAGAAACATAACAAAAGAAACATTTTCGGATTTTAACGAACGAGTGCTGAATACGCTCAAAGAGACTGATATATCGTATATAAACTCTTTAAACGATAGTTTTCCTAAAAGAATCGATGCTATTATAACAAGAAAAGGTGCACGTACAAAGTATTAAAGCAAAATAAACGAATATTTTTGTACACGACAAAACATGTCTTTGGGGGGAGGGCTAGTGTGTTTGAGTCCTTCTCACGATTCTCATGCACGGTGCTCGGTGATTATTGTTAATTTCTCACGATTACTGTCGCATATGACTGCATGTTAACTCTCCTTAGAGAGAACTAATAAGGATAATCATGTTAGGAATCCCAAAGTTAATTTTTGGACGGTAAATAAACTACATTTCAACGGTTCTCGCTTTTTGGTGACATAAAAAGATTCAGTGAGATATATTCTTTGTTTCGTCGTCACGCTGAGAATCGTCAATTATGTACAGCTATGGCAAATTACAAACAGTAATTAGCTTAGATAATGTTTGTCTTTAGTAGTATATTATGTCATAATACCATGAAATGCTAAATGTTTAAGGTGGATGGAGCTATTTGAGTTTATAGCCGAGCATCGTGGAATTATAGTAGCGTGACACGGCGTGACATTTAGCTGCTGGACTCTTGTTGCTCAATATGAATTCTGCGAAGCAGCGTTTACATGGCCGTAATTCTTTGCGTTCACTTTCGTTCACTTGATACATGAACTGGAAAGCTCGCCAGCGTACTGCCATCATCTGGGTATTCGTGGTGTCTATGGTACCTCCTCTGACAAGAGTAACAGGAGCGTCAGCGGTGGCGAAGAAAGCGGTGTCTTTGTCAAAGACAACATCCTTGTTTTGGAAATTCTTTGGTGTTACACAGGGATCCACAAATGAGATAAAAGTTAAATACTTGGTTGAATTCGCTTGATATTGATTATTTTTCAATTAATTATATGTCTGTGTTGCTATAAAAAAAAATAATTTCAAAATTATTACCGAATAAAAACGATTATTGTACACTTCGGTATATTACCTGGGGTTAATGTTAGAAAATGACGTCATTTCACATAAAATGCCGAATATTTCATGTCTATAGGGATATAGCTAAAAAAAAATTTTGTCAATACTGTCAACATAGCCTATCAATACATATATGTTTGTAACGTCTTCTTATAAACAACGCTTTACGAATTCTCTCTCGGACTGTCCGAAGTATTTTTCTTAACACAAGCTTTTAAGTAGCGAACACGGTATTTCACACTATGTTATAGGTCTAAACTAAAACATACAACAATCGTCGAGTGCGAAAGTGTATGATAGTGTAGGTAAATACGTCAACAATAGTACAATCTAGCTAGATAATGATGCCATTTCAAGAAACATAACAAAAGAAACATTTTCGAATTTTAACGAACGAGTGCTGAATACGCTCAAAGAGACTGATATATCGTATATAAACTCTTTAAACGATAGTTTTCCTAAAAGAATCGATGCTATTATAACAAGAAAAGGTGCACGTACAAAGTATTAAAGCAAAATAAACGAATATTTTTGTACACGACAAAACATGTCTTTGGGGGGAGGGCTAGTGTGTTTGAGTCCTTCTCACGATTCTCATGCACGGTGCTCGGTGATTATTGTTAATTTCTCACGATTACTGTCGCATATGACTGCATGTTAACTCTCCTTAGAGAGAACTAATAAGGATAATCATGTTAGGAATCCCAAAGTTAATTTTTGGACGGTAAATAAACTACATTTCAACGGTTCTCGCTTTTTGGTGACATAAAAAGATTCAGTGAGATATATTCTTTGTTTGGTCGTCACGCTGAGAATCGTCAATTATGTACAGCTATGGCAAATTACAAACAGTAATTAGCTTAGATAATGTTTGTCTTTAGTAGTATATTATGTCATAATACCATGAAATGGTAAATGTTTAAGGTGGATGGAGCTATTTGAGTTTATAGCCGAGCATCGTGGAATTATAGTAGCGTGACACGGCGTGACATTTAGCTGCTGGAACTCTTGTTGCTCAATATGAATTCTGCGAAGCAGCGTTTACATGGCCGTAATTCTTTGCGTTCACTTTCGTTCACTTGATACATGAACTGGAAAGCTCGCCAGCGTACTGCCATCATCTGGGTATTCGTGGTGTCTATGGTACCTCCTCTGACAAGAGTAACAGGAGCGTCAGCGGTGGCGAAGAAAGCGGTGTCTTTGTCAAAGACAACATCCTTGTTTTGGAAATTCTTTGGTGTTACACAGGGATTCCACAAATGAGATAAAAGTTAAATACTTGGTTGAATTCGCTTGATATTGATTATTTTTCAATTAATTATATGTCTGTGTTGCTATAAAAAAATAATAATTTCAAAATTATTACCGAATAAAAACGATTATTGTACACTTCGGTATATTACCTGGGGTTAATGTTAGAAAATGACGTCATTTCACATAAAATGCCGAATATTTCATGTCTATAGGGATATAGCTAAAAAAAAATTTTGTCAATACTGTCAACATAGCCTATCAATACATATATGTTTGTAACGTCTTCTTATAAACAACGCTTTACGAATTCTCTCTCGGACATGTCCGAAGTATTTTTCTTAACACAAGCTTTTAAGTAGCGAACACGGTATTTCACACTATGTTATAGGTCTAAACTAAAACATACAACAATCGTCGAGTGCGAAAGTGTATGATAGTGTAGGTAAATACGTCAACAATAGTACAATCTAGCTAGATAATGATGCCATTTCAAGAAACATAACAAAAGAAACATTTTCGAATTTTAACGAACGAGTGCTGAATACGCTCAAAGAGACTGATATATCGTATATAAACTCTTTAAACGATAGTTTTCCTAAAAGAATCGATGCTATTATAACAAGAAAAGGTGCACGTACAAAGTATTAAAGCAAAATAAACGAATATTTTTGTACACGACAAAACATGTCTTTGGGGGGAGGGCTAGTGTGTTTGAGTCCTTCTCACGATTCTCATGCACGGTGCTCGGTGATTATTGTTAATTTCTCACGATTACTGTCGCATATGACTGCATGTTAACTCTCCTTAGAGAGAACTAATAAGGATAATCATGTTAGGAATCCCAAAGTTAATTTTTGGACGGTAAATAAACTACATTTCAACGGTTCTCGCTTTTTGGTGACATAAAAAGATTCAGTGAGATATATTCTTTGTTTGGTCGTCACGCTGAGAATCGTCAATTATGTACAGCTATGGCAAATTACAAACAGTAATTAGCTTAGATAATGTTTGTCTTTAGTAGTATATTATGTCATAATACCATGAAATGGTAAATGTTTAAGGTGGATGGAGCTATTTGAGTTTATAGCCGAGCATCGTGGAATTATAGTAGCGTGACACGGCGTGACATTTAGCTGCTGGAACTCTTGTTGCTCAATATGAATTCTGCGAAGCAGCGTTTACATGGCCGTAATTCTTTGCGTTCACTTTCGTTCACTTGATACATGAACTGGAAAGCTCGCCAGCGTACTGCCATCATCTGGGTATTCGTGGTGTCTATGGTACCTCCTCTGACAAGAGTAACAGGAGCGTCAGCGGTGGCGAAGAAAGCGGTGTCTTTGTCAAAGACAACATCCTTGTTTTGGAAATTCTTTGGTGTTACACAGGGATTCCACAAATGAGATAAAAGTTAAATACTTGGTTGAATTCGCTTGATATTGATTATTTTTCAATTAATTATATGTCTGTGTTGCTATAAAAAAATAATAATTTCAAAATTATTACCGAATAAAAACGATTATTGTACACTTCGGTATATTACCTGGGGTTAATGTTAGAAAATGACGTCATTTCACATAAAATGCCGAATATTTCATGTCTATAGGGATATAGCTAAAAAAAAATTTTGTCAATACTGTCAACATAGCCTATCAATACATATATGTTTGTAACGTCTTCTTATAAACAACGCTTTACGAATTCTCTCTCGGACATGTCCGAAGTATTTTTCTTAACACAAGCTTTTAAGTAGCGAACACGGTATTTCACACTATGTTATAGGTCTAAACTAAAACATACAACAATCGTCGAGTGCGAAAGTGTATGATAGTGTAGGTAAATACGTCAACAATAGTACAATCTAGAGGGTCTAAAATAGGGTTTCCCAATCCCGCTTCCCGCCACTATTTTTTCTTTCATCCCGCCATCCCGCTTGCTTCGAACAAGTCATCCCGATCCCGCTTCCAAAATACTTTTTTTGCATGACAAGTCACAGTTTTTTTTCCGGACGAGACGCAATTTCCGCGGGCTAATGCATTACGACCTTGGTGTTTGTTTACGGTAAACAGCAACTGAGTTTAGTTTGGTAAATTTATCCGCTTTTGAGTAAGTACAAGTGTTGAGGAGCCAAATGAAAGTTTTCTTTATCGGAGAACAGCGCATGAACGATGACGAAGGCCCTCCATCACACCAAACCAAAATTTCAATTTCAACCACGCCTACTATATAGGAGTTACCCTAATCTGATAGAGAAGATTGTATGGAATATGCGGGGTGCGGAGTGCGGAGTGTGAAAAATGAGGAGTGGAGAAAATGACGAGTGTGACAATTGAGAAGTGGGGAAAATATGAAATACGTTTTTTGTGGAAAAAAAAAACATAAAATGTAAGGCACAACTAAACTTTTTTTTTTTCTTCGAGGCAACTTTTGCAAGTTTTGAAATTTACAATCTCTATATAAATACTGGAATTTAAATAAATAAATAAATAAATAAATAAATAAATAAATAGGAATTTCAGTGGAATCCATGAGGTGGAATTTCAGTGTTGTTATCTCAAAAGTGTTGGTATTTTCATATATGCCTTCATACCATTACAACTTTTTGAATTTAATTCTGTAGCATTTTGAGTAGATAGAGCACGTTTTGAAGCCGCGTCTTTCGTTACGAAATCTGCGACGACAGTGTTTGCGTAGTATCTCAGGGCAATGTGCATTGCTCAATTACCACTGCTTCAATTAGGGCTGTCTGGAAAATGTTACTAGGAAAAATTTGCAATTTCATGGCAATTTTATATAATACTTGAAAGTGGAATATGGAAATTGTGCGTGTTTGGAAGAATTACTGAAGGTCACTCTCGCTATTAGGGAACTGTTTCCGATCACAAATTAAATAATGATCTCCAAAGTGACTGTTATAACGGGAGACTTACCGGGGCATGGGTGGTTTACAGCGCTGACTTCACTAACACCTATTATCATGCTAACTTCTTGCGTATTCAGCGCAAAAACCCAATGTTAAACGGACTTGTTTTTATTGAACAGTCCATTTACAGAGTGCTGGATTTTCACCAATCTGAAATGCTATAACAATATGATTTAAATAATATATATAGATAGGCAAAGCCTAACAGCGAAGCACTATGAACAAGCTTAACTAAGGTGAGAATTAAGATTGACGACGGGCTATTTTTCAATTTTAGCAATTCTCAAAAAACAGTATTTATACCCGACTGTCTGCACAGTACATTTAGACCGTAGAAAGTTCACAAAAACAACTTTTCTCCGTCTAGAATTACAGGTACGACTACTTTCCGAATAAAATACAGTTTTTGTTTGCCAAAAATTGCCCGAGAAACTTATTTGGAAATCAAAATTGCAAAAATACACAAACATATTTGCATAAGGCGATGCGAGTGAAGATAGAACTGTACTATAAAATCAAAGTCTTGTTTTGTTTATAAAATCGCTTTTCAATCTATCTTATGAATGAACAAACACATAAAAATGGACAACATAATCTTCTTTCGAAAATTTTATAAAAGTAAAACACGTACGATTTACAGCACATCAGGCAAAGCTGTCCTCGATGAAATTCAAGATAACAGCACGACTTAATTTGAGCACGTTTCATAAACATGTCTCCAAAACACAAAGAAAAAGTCAATCAAAAATTGATATCAACATAAATTCCCATCGAAAAATGTGATTTATTTTACCTTTACGTCACTGGACTGCTTGGAAATTCATTAAAACTCCGCTTCTTCGGTTCTGAAATCCGTAATAAAAACAAGGCATCCCCCGCATTGCTCTTGCATTGATAAAAACGTATGAGGGTTCCTCGAAGCAAGACTTTATCCCCGAAAGCTCTTCTTTTTCCACTAAAGCGGCTTCTGAGTATCCCTTAATTAGTATCCCTGTCTTGAGTAGCAAACCGCGAAAAAATGCAGGGAAGTAACGACTTTACTGCTCCGCTAAACACTGCGAAAGATCCAACTTTTTCAAAACTTTAAAAAGTGTTTACAGAGCTGACGACCGTGTAGCCGCGCGTGGCGTCATACGCGCATGTTTTGCGACGTCATACGCGCCCGCGAATTTGCCTTGCGCGACCGACTTGACTGCTGACTGACACATGTCACGGAGGCGCGCCCGCGAAACATTCCACTAGCCATGACCATGAATTCTATGAGTATGGTGCTGCGCAGCCAGGCCTTCGGCCCGGCAGGTGCTCCGCTATAAATATCTGCAGTTAAGAGGATCAGGCTGTTTTCTTTGTATGCATGTATGAAATACCAACCCTTTTGAGATAAGAACACTAATTCCGGTATATTAATAATATATATGAAAAAATTACTCGATTCTGATTGGCTAAGAGCAGTGCAGTTCAAGTGTAACACCAGTGCAAAACGTGTAACACCGGTGCAAAAAGTGTAACACCAGTGCAAATTACAAATCGAAAAAAAATATTTTTTTTTTTCTTTTCTTTTGCCAAAAAAAGAAGAAAAAAATTTCGAAAAAAAAATTTTCAAACAAAAATGGATGCAAATTTTTTCATGTATAATTATTAATAAGTAATCATACGGTTTTCTCGTTCAATTTGGGATTAATTTGCACTTGTGAGTTTTTCAAAAAGCTCAAATTGCACTCGCCGAAGCGGCTCGTGCAATTTTGAGCTTTTTGAAAACTCACTCGTGCAAATTAATCCCAAATTGAACTCGAAACCGTATGATTACCTATACTTATATAGAGATTGAGAAAATTTCACCGAAAACTTGCAAAAGTTGCCTTGAAGAAAAAAAATTACTTCAGTTTAACCTTATATTTTATGTTCTTCCACAAAATACGTAATCCTCATTTTCCACACTCCGCTCTTTCACACTCCTAGTTTTCCACACCCTTCATTTTCCACACTCCGCGTTTTTCACACACCGCACTCCACACTCCACATATTCCATATAACCGATAGAGAAAACTCTATCAAAAATAAAATTCGAAAAAAGGAAAATGCGCTTAAACAGGAGGAGAAAACACAAAAGAAATTCTGCCCTTTGTGACGCAATACTCAGCCATCAGTGCCAAATCTCAAACAAATTTTTATGTCAAAATGGCACATATTGCAGAACCAACCACGGCTATGACAAATCTACAAAGAACCACCCATAAAGATACACTCCTTAGAGGAAAAATCTAAAAGGTGTCAAATAAGTTTCACAACGGGATTGTTTGTACGGCCTGTCACCCCTTGCTAGGTCTTGTTTAAGCATTTTAATGGGTTCCTTGAGCCAAAATTGCGACACTGTGACAGGTACTTATTCGATTTGGTAAAGATAAGGACCTCTGAAATGATTTCAAAGGAAAGACAGGTTCGAAAAAAAAAACGGTTAAAGAAATCAACTATGTAAAGATCCAGACTTGTCTTCCTTCCTGGAATCGTGAAATATCCGGCGAGTGCATTGTCGTCATTCATCCCGTTTCCCACCCGGAAAAATCAAGAATTCCCGCGTCCCGCCATGGAAATGATGAACTTCCCGCTTCCCGCCCACCTCTAACCATCCCACATCCCGCCTTCAAATTTTCTTACATCCCGCATCCCGGCAGTGAAAAAAGGCTTATCCCGCATCCCGCCAACCCTATGTTAGGCCCTCAATCTAGCTAGATAATGATGCCATTTCAAGAAACATAACAAAAGAAACATTTTCGAATTTTAACGAACGAGTGCTGAATACGCTCAAAGAGACTGATATATCGTATATAAACTCTTTAAACGATAGTTTTCCTAAAAGAATCGATGCTATTATAACAAGAAAAGGTGCACGTACAAAGTATTAAAGCAAAATAAACGAATATTTTTGTACACGACAAAACATGTCTTTGGGGGGAGGGCTAGTGTGTTTGAGTCCTTCTCACGATTCTCATGCACGGTGCTCGGTGATTATTGTTAATTTCTCACGATTACTGTCGCATATGACTGCATGTTAACTCTCCTTAGAGAGAACTAATAAGGATAATCATGTTAGGAATCCCAAAGTTAATTTTTGGACGGTAAATAAACTACATTTCAACGGTTCTCGCTTTTTGGTGACATAAAAAGATTCAGTGACATATATTCTTTGTTTCGTCGTCACGCTGAGAATCGTCAATTATGTACAGCTATGGCAAATTACAAACAGTAATTAGCTTAGATAATGTTTGTCTTTAGTAGTATATTATGTCATAATGCCATGAAATGCTAAATGTTTAAGGTGGATGGAGCTATTTGAGTTTATAGCCGAGCATCGTGGAATTATAGTAGCGTGACACGGCGTGACATTTAGCTGCTGGAGCTCTTGTTGCTCAATATGAATTCTGCGAAGCAGCGTTTACATGGCCGTAATTCTTTGCGTTCACTTTCGTTCACTTGATACATGAACTGGAAAGCTCGCCAGCGTACTGCCATCATCTGGGTATTCGTAGTGTCTATGGCACCTCCTCTGACAAGAGTAACAGGAGCGTCAGCGGTGGCGAAGAAAGCGGTGTCTTTGTCAAAGACAACATCCTTGTTTTGGAAATTCTTTGGTGTTACACAGGGATCCCACAAATGAGATAAAAGTTAAATACTTGGTTGAATTCGCTTGATATTGATTATTTTTCAATTAATTATATGTCTGTGTTGCTATAAAAAAAAATAATTTCAAAATTATTACCGAATAAAAACGATTATTGTACACTTCGGTATATTACCTGGGGTTAATGTTAGAAAATGACGTCATTTCACATAAAATGCCGAATATTTCATGTCTATAGGGATATAACTAAAAAAAAAATTTTGTCAATACTGTCAACATAGCATATCAATACATATATGTTTGTAACGTCTTCTTATAAACAACGCTTTACGAATTCTCTCTCGGACTGTCCGAAGTATTTTTCTTAACACAAGCTTTTAAGTAGCGAACACGGTATTTCACACTATGTTATAGGTCTAAACTAAAACATACAACAATCGTCGAGTGCGAAAGTGTATGATAGTGTAGGTAAATACGTCAACAATAGTACAATCTAGCTAGATAATGATGCCATTTCAAGAAACATAACAAAAGAAACATTTTCGAATTTTAACGAACGAGTGCTGAATACGCTCAAAGAGACTGATATATCGTATATAAACTCTTTAAACGATAGTTTTCCTAAAAGAATCGATGCTATTATAACAAGAAAAGGTGCACGTACAAAGTATTAAAGCAAAATAAACGAATATTTTTGTACACGACAAAACATGTCTTTGGGGGGAGGGCTAGTGTGTTTGAGTCCTTCTCACGATTCTCATGCACGGTGCTCGGTGATTATTGTTAATTTCTCACGATTACTGTCGCATATGACTGCATGTTAACTCTCCTTAGAGAGAACTAATAAGGATAATCATGTTAGGAATCCCAAAGTTAATTTTTGGACGGTAAATAAACTACATTTCAACGGTTCTCGCTTTTTGGTGACATAAAAAGATTCAGTGAGATATATTCTTTGTTTGGTCGTCACGCTGAGAATCGTCAATTATGTACAGCTATGGCAAATTACAAACAGTAATTAGCTTAGATAATGTTTGTCTTTAGTAGTATATTATGTCATAATGCCATGAAATGCTAAATGTTTAAGGTGGATGGAGCTATTTGAGTTTATAGCCGAGCATCGTGGAATTATAGTAGCGTGACACGGCGTGACATTTAGCTGCTGGAGCTCTTGTTGCTCAATATGAATTCTGCGAAGCAGCGTTTACATGGCCGTAATTCTTTGCGTTCACTTTCGTTCACTTGATACATGAACTGGAAAGCTCGCCAGCGTACTGCCATCATCTGGGTATTCGTAGTGTCTATGGCAACCTCCTCTGACAAGAGTAACAGGAGCGTCAGCGGTGGCGAAGAAAGCGGTGTCTTTGTCAAAGACAACATCCTTGTTTTGGAAATTCTTTGGTGTTACACAGGGATCCCACAAATGAGATAAAAGTTAAATACTTGGTTGAATTCGCTTGATATTGATTATTTTTCAATTAATTATATGTCTGTGTTGCTATAAAAAAAAATAATTTCAAAATTATTACCGAATAAAAACGATTATTGTACACTTCGGTATATTACCTGGGGTTAATGTTAGAAAATGACGTCATTTCACATAAAATGCCGAATATTTCATGTCTATAGGGATATAACTAAAAAAAATTTTGTCAATACTGTCAACATAGCATATCAATACATATATGTTTGTAACGTCTTCTTATAAACAACGCTTTACGAATTCTCTCTCGGACAATCGTTTGCAAAATACCTTCGACCACCCTATATTTTAATTGACTTTTTAACAATTTTCAATCTACATTGCTGATGTTCGCTTCCCCCGGGCCCCCCTATATCAATGTTGGATCTAAACTTTGGAACCCAAATCAATCTTCATGCGGTTGGCAAGCCCCCGGTATCTCCAATCACCACCCAACATTGATATAGGGGGTGGGAAGGGGGGAGGAGGTTAGTGCACTACAAAATTAATCCAAATTTAGTCAAGTGGTCGAAGGTTTTTGATAACGATTGTCCGAAGTATTTTTCTTAACACAAGCTTTTAAGTAGCGAACACGGTATTTCACACTATGTTATAGGTCTAAACTAAAACATACAACAATCGTCGAGTGCGAAAGTGTATGATAGTGTAGGTAAATACGTCAACAATAGTACAATCTAGCTAGATAATGATGCCATTTCAAGAAACATAACAAAAGAAACATTTTCGGATTTTAACGAACGAGTGCTGAATACGCTCAAAGAGACTGATATATCGTATATAAACTCTTTAAACGATAGTTTTCCTAAAAGAATCGATGCTATTATAACAAGAAAAGGTGCACGTACAAAGTATTAAAGCAAAATAAACGAATATTTTTGTACACGACAAAACATGTCTTTGGGGGGAGGGCTAGTGTGTTTGAGTCCTTCTCACGATTCTCATGCACGGTGCTCGGTGATTATTGTTAATTTCTCACGATTACTGTCGCATATGACTGCATGTTAACTCTCCTTAGAGAGAACTAATAAGGATAATCATGTTAGGAATCCCAAAGTTAATTTTTGGACGGTAAATAAACTACATTTCAACGGTTCTCGCTTTTTGGTGACATAAAAAGATTCAGTGACATATATTCTTTGTTTCGTCGTCACGCTGAGAATCGTCAATTATGTACAGCTATGGCAAATTACAAACAGTAATTAGCTTAGATAATGTTTGTCTTTAGTAGTATATTATGTCATAATGCCATGAAATGCTAAATGTTTAAGGTGGATGGAGCTATTTGAGTTTATAGCCGAGCATCGTGGAATTATAGTAGCGTGACACGGCGTGACATTTAGCTGCTGGAGCTCTTGTTGCTCAATATGAATTCTGCGAAGCAGCGTTTACATGGCCGTAATTCTTTGCGTTCACTTTCGTTCACTTGATACATGAACTGGAAAGCTCGCCAGCGTACTGCCATCATCTGGGTATTCGTAGTGTCTATGGCACCTCCTCTGACAAGAGTAACAGGAGCGTCAGCGGTGGCGAAGAAAGCGGTGTCTTTGTCAAAGACAACATCCTTGTTTTGGAAATTCTTTGGTGTTACACAGGGATCCCACAAATGAGATAAAAGTTAAATACTTGGTTGAATTCGCTTGATATTGATTATTTTTCAATTAATTATATGTCTGTGTTGCTATAAAAAAAAATAATTTCAAAATTATTACCGAATAAAAACGATTATTGTACACTTCGGTATATTACCTGGGGTTAATGTTAGAAAATGACGTCATTTCACATAAAATGCCGAATATTTCATGTCTATAGGGATATAACTAAAAAAAAATTTTGTCAATACTGTCAACATAGCATATCAATACATATATGTTTGTAACGTCTTCTTATAAACAACGCTTTACGAATTCTCTCTCGGACTGTCCGAAGTATTTTTCTTAACACAAGCTTTTAAGTAGCGAACACGGTATTTCACACTATGTTATAGGTCTAAACTAAAACATACAACAATCGTCGAGTGCGAAAGTGTATGATAGTGTAGGTAAATACGTCAACAATAGTACAATCTAGCTAGATAATGATGCCATTTCAAGAAACATAACAAAAGAAACATTTTCGGATTTTAACGAACGAGTGCTGAATACGCTCAAAGAGACTGATATATCGTATATAAACTCTTTAAACGATAGTTTTCCTAAAAGAATCGATGCTATTATAACAAGAAAAGGTGCACGTACAAAGTATTAAAGCAAAATAAACGAATATTTTTGTACACGACAAAACATGTCTTTGGGGGGAGGGCTAGTGTGTTTGAGTCCTTCTCACGATTCTCATGCACGGTGCTCGGTGATTATTGTTAATTTCTCACGATTACTGTCGCATATGACTGCATGTTAACTCTCCTTAGAGAGAACTAATAAGGATAATCATGTTAGGAATCCCAAAGTTAATTTTTGGACGGTAAATAAACTACATTTCAACGGTTCTCGCTTTTTGGTGACATAAAAAGATTCAGTGACATATATTCTTTGTTTCGTCGTCACGCTGAGAATCGTCAATTATGTACAGCTATGGCAAATTACAAACAGTAATTAGCTTAGATAATGTTTGTCTTTAGTAGTATATTATGTCATAATGCCATGAAATGCTAAATGTTTAAGGTGGATGGAGCTATTTGAGTTTATAGCCGAGCATCGTGGAATTATAGTAGCGTGACACGGCGTGACATTTAGCTGCTGGAGCTCTTGTTGCTCAATATGAATTCTGCGAAGCAGCGTTTACATGGCCGTAATTCTTTGCGTTCACTTTCGTTCACTTGATACATGAACTGGAAAGCTCGCCAGCGTACTGCCATCATCTGGGTATTCGTAGTGTCTATGGCACCTCCTCTGACAAGAGTAACAGGAGCGTCAGCGGTGGCGAAGAAAGCGGTGTCTTTGTCAAAGACAACATCCTTGTTTTGGAAATTCTTTGGTGTTACACAGGGATCCCACAAATGAGATAAAAGTTAAATACTTGGTTGAATTCGCTTGATATTGATTATTTTTCAATTAATTATATGTCTGTGTTGCTATAAAAAAAAATAATTTCAAAATTATTACCGAATAAAAACGATTATTGTACACTTCGGTATATTACCTGGGGTTAATGTTAGAAAATGACGTCATTTCACATAAAATGCCGAATATTTCATGTCTATAGGGATATAACTAAAAAAAAAATTTTGTCAATACTGTCAACATAGCATATCAATACATATATGTTTGTAACGTCTTCTTATAAACAACGCTTTACGAATTCTCTCTCGGACTGTCCGAAGTATTTTTCTTAACACAAGCTTTTAAGTAGCGAACACGGTATTTCACACTATGTTATAGGTCTAAACTAAAACATACAACAATCGTCGAGTGCGAAAGTGTATGATAGTGTAGGTAAATACGTCAACAATAGTACAATCTAGCTAGATAATGATGCCATTTCAAGAAACATAACAAAAGAAACATTTTCGGATTTTAACGAACGAGTGCTGAATACGCTCAAAGAGACTGATATATCGTATATAAACTCTTTAAACGATAGTTTTCCTAAAAGAATCGATGCTATTATAACAAGAAAAGGTGCACGTACAAAGTATTAAAGCAAAATAAACGAATATTTTTGTACACGACAAAACATGTCTTTGGGGGGAGGGCTAGTGTGTTTGAGTCCTTCTCACGATTCTCATGCACGGTGCTCGGTGATTATTGTTAATTTCTCACGATTACTGTCGCATATGACTGCATGTTAACTCTCCTTAGAGAGAACTAATAAGGATAATCATGTTAGGAATCCCAAAGTTAATTTTTGGACGGTAAATAAACTACATTTCAACGGTTCTCGCTTTTTGGTGACATAAAAAGATTCAGTGACATATATTCTTTGTTTCGTCGTCACGCTGAGAATCGTCAATTATGTACAGCTATGGCAAATTACAAACAGTAATTAGCTTAGATAATGTTTGTCTTTAGTAGTATATTATGTCATAATGCCATGAAATGCTAAATGTTTAAGGTGGATGGAGCTATTTGAGTTTATAGCCGAGCATCGTGGAATTATAGTAGCGTGACACGGCGTGACATTTAGCTGCTGGAGCTCTTGTTGCTCAATATGAATTCTGCGAAGCAGCGTTTACATGGCCGTAATTCTTTGCGTTCACTTTCGTTCACTTGATACATGAACTGGAAAGCTCGCCAGCGTACTGCCATCATCTGGGTATTCGTAGTGTCTATGGCACCTCCTCTGACAAGAGTAACAGGAGCGTCAGCGGTGGCGAAGAAAGCGGTGTCTTTGTCAAAGACAACATCCTTGTTTTGGAAATTCTTTGGTGTTACACAGGGATCCCACAAATGAGATAAAAGTTAAATACTTGGTTGAATTCGCTTGATATTGATTATTTTTCAATTAATTATATGTCTGTGTTGCTATAAAAAAAAAATAATTTCAAAATTATTACCGAATAAAAACGATTATTGTACACTTCGGTATATTACCTGGGGTTAATGTTAGAAAATGACGTCATTTCACATAAAATGCCGAATATTTCATGTCTATAGGGATATAACTAAAAAAAAATTTTGTCAATACTGTCAACATAGCATATCAATACATATATGTTTGTAACGTCTTCTTATAAACAACGCTTTACGAATTCTCTCTCGGACAATCGTTTGCAAAATACCTTCGACCACCCTATATTTTAATTGACTTTTTAACAATTTTCAATCTACATTGCTGATGTTCGCTTCCCCCGGGCCCCCTATATCAATGTTGGATCTAAACTTTGGAACCCAAATCAATCTTCATGCGGTTGGCAAGCCCCCGGTATCTCCAATCACCACCCAACATTGATATAGGGGGTGGGAAGGGGGGAGGAGGTTAGTGCACTACAAAATTAATCCAAATTTAGTCAAGTGGTCGAAGGTTTTTGATAACGATTGTCCGAAGTATTTTTCTTAACACAAGCTTTTAAGTAGCGAACACGGTATTTCACACTATGTTATAGGTCTAAACTAAAACATACAACAATCGTCGAGTGCGAAAGTGTATGATAGTGTAGGTAAATACGTCAACAATAGTACAATCTAGCTAGATAATGATGCCATTTCAAGAAACATAACAAAAGAAACATTTTCGGATTTTAACGAACGAGTGCTGAATACGCTCAAAGAGACTGATATATCGTATATAAACTCTTTAAACGATAGTTTTCCTAAAAGAATCGATGCTATTATAACAAGAAAAGGTGCACGTACAAAGTATTAAAGCAAAATAAACGAATATTTTTGTACACGACAAAACATGTCTTTGGGGGGAGGGCTAGTGTGTTTGAGTCCTTCTCACGATTCTCATGCACGGTGCTCGGTGATTATTGTTAATTTCTCACGATTACTGTCGCATATGACTGCATGTTAACTCTCCTTAGAGAGAACTAATAAGGATAATCATGTTAGGAATCCCAAAGTTAATTTTTGGACGGTAAATAAACTACATTTCAACGGTTCTCGCTTTTTGGTGACATAAAAAGATTCAGTGACATATATTCTTTGTTTCGTCGTCACGCTGAGAATCGTCAATTATGTACAGCTATGGCAAATTACAAACAGTAATTAGCTTAGATAATGTTTGTCTTTAGTAGTATATTATGTCATAATGCCATGAAATGCTAAATGTTTAAGGTGGATGGAGCTATTTGAGTTTATAGCCGAGCATCGTGGAATTATAGTAGCGTGACACGGCGTGACATTTAGCTGCTGGAGCTCTTGTTGCTCAATATGAATTCTGCGAAGCAGCGTTTACATGGCCGTAATTCTTTGCGTTCACTTTCGTTCACTTGATACATGAACTGGAAAGCTCGCCAGCGTACTGCCATCATCTGGGTATTCGTAGTGTCTATGGCACCTCCTCTGACAAGAGTAACAGGAGCGTCAGCGGTGGCGAAGAAAGCGGTGTCTTTGTCAAAGACAACATCCTTGTTTTGGAAATTCTTTGGTGTTACACAGGGATCCCACAAATGAGATAAAAGTTAAATACTTGGTTGAATTCGCTTGATATTGATTATTTTTCAATTAATTATATGTCTGTGTTGCTATAAAAAAAAATAATTTCAAAATTATTACCGAATAAAAACGATTATTGTACACTTCGGTATATTACCTGGGGTTAATGTTAGAAAATGACGTCATTTCACATAAAATGCCGAATATTTCATGTCTATAGGGATATAACTAAAAAAAAATTTTGTCAATACTGTCAACATAGCATATCAATACATATATGTTTGTAACGTCTTCTTATAAACAACGCTTTACGAATTCTCTCTCGGACAATCGTTTGCAAAATACCTTCGACCACCCTATATTTTAATTGACTTTTTAACAATTTTCAATCTACATTGCTGATGTTCGCTTCCCCCGGGCCCCCTATATCAATGTTGGATCTAAACTTTGGAACCCAAATCAATCTTCATGCGGTTGGCAAGCCCCCGGTATCTCCAATCACCACCCAACATTGATATAGGGGGTGGGAAGGGGGGAGGGGGTTAGTGCACTACAAAATTAATCCAAATTTAGTCAAGTGGTCGAAGGTTTTTGATAACGATTGTATTTTGCTGTGAGTTTGATTTACGAACCAATCGAACACAATCGAACACAATCAAACTCAATCGGATTCGATTTTGTTCGGAATCCATGTCTTGATAAGTAAATCACGCAGGACTAATCATAATCAACTTTTATTGAATGGAATAAATAGAAAAACGTCCAAATATCGAACTGAATGTCAATGTTTAGTAATATATATTTTGTAGCAGAGAACAAAACGACGGTAAAATAATGAAATGCACTTTCGTTTACATTTCTATATTAGAAGGAAGGATATGGTTTCTGCCCTGTTTGTCACCGTTACACTCAAACAGAAGTTGCACTATTTCATTCACTGCAACACAGGCAGTGGTGTTCAAAATGTGAAGAATCATTATTAGTAGCCAAAACGCTGCCGCCATCAGTCTGTCCAAGTCCTCGAGGGGGGCTAAAAGCGACGTTGACAGGAGAAGAGCAATTTCCAGCATGACAACAATTACATTGGAGGAATTAGTGCTTACTATTAACATGGATGACAAAAATAGCAAGTGATAATAATCGAACATTCGATTGAGTTCGATGGTTGGTTGTTCGGTAATCGAACGTTCGATTGGGTTCGATTGTTCACTGTTCGGTAATCGAACGTTCGATTTTGTTCGATTGACCAAATTTTATTGTGAGTTCGATTTCGTTCGATTACCGAACCCAATCGAACGATTGGTGTTCGATTGGGTTCGATTACCGAACGTTCGATTGGATACGCAGGGTATACACTGGCCTATCAAACCACATGGATAGATAGTAAACTATTCCCAGTGGGCTCTCGCTTAACAAAGGCCTGAGGACCCGAGAGTTAAGTTACATGACATGCGAGTCCTTGGCTCGGAGATGTAAGACAGCCCCAGAAACGAAAGGTATCTACCAGCCTCCCCACCCCCATACACCCGTAACTAAACTCCCGAAACCCCAAAACTAAAATCCAAAAAACAACGCGAATCTAGGAAAAACTTATATGAAAGTCGTCGTAAAACCAGAAAGAGTGTTGCATTCACGGAAAGTGTTCCCAAGATTTTCAGGTGATGAACCATTCCCATTGTTACTGAACAGTTCTACACACAGCCAAGACATCTGAAGAAGCGGTTGTATTCATAACCTTGTCAATTTGAGTATAATAGTCGACAAGAGCAGTAGATTTCCATCCAATGTGTTTCGCTACCTCTTCTTTAGACACACCCAGAAGTCTAAGGAGGATGGAGTTTCCAGCTCTAAAACCGTGAACTGATTCGCCATCGTTAATGCCAAGGGATGAAAGGTACTTAATGAGCCTGGCTTGCACGGTAGAAGCAAGGAGGGGTGCATTGAGAATACTACCTTTACTGCACGTCGGACGGAAAAGAAAACCAGTGGAAAGGTCGACGCGCATAGATGAACAAATTTTGAACTGGGCAAATAGCAGGATTAGTAGTTTGTTTAACCGCGAACGCTCTTGAATGTTTTCCTCTTAACGTTTTGCCCACGCGTTGATGAAACAGAAGGGTAGTACCATCAGGATGTCTTAAAATGTCAACTGTCTTAATTCTGCTAAGAAGCTCAAAAGCTCTGTCGCCTGAGAAAAAATCGAGCGAAAAAGAAAAAAACGCTAGATCACGAGCGTAAATGTAACGTTCCGAAGGAGAAATGTTTTTACTTAATAGAAGATTCCTTAAGTGGTACACAATTTTCTTGTATTTATCAAAAAAGACAGGGGTAGCCTGCTTTGGAGATACTCGAGCTTGTGACTGTTCTGCCCGAATAGATTTAAGATATTGTTTAACTGACAAATACGCGACAGGATTTTCAAAACCAAAGCGATCGTCCCAGTCACCAGTGCGGCCCAAGGCGTTGAAAATGGATCGTAATTTCCCAATGAGAGAGTCCACTGTGCCAGCAGATAACCGAGTAGGACAGTTAAAAGTCTGCCGTTACCCTGTAAACCGAGGAACGGACATTAGTCTATGTGCACCATTGTTTTGCCTATGCCATCTAGCCTTTCCAGACATGAAGGGGGTGTGGCGCTTTACATTAGAAATGTTATCGAGCACGAACGTGATAATACCTAACAATTACATAATTTGGACTTGGAGTGGCTTTGTATAAAAGTTAATAAGCCCAAAACAAAGCCTTTCTTGGTGGCAACGTGGTTTTGACCACCTAGTTCACCAATAAATATAACGGATAAATTTGAAAGTCTTTTGAAGGATCTTGAATCACAACAGGTTGAAATTAATATTATAGGTGACATTAATTGCGATATAAGCGCCTGCCCCCTCGAACATCATACGTCTCGATTACTTGCAATATGCAACACTTTCCAATATGAGCAACTTATCAAAGAACCTACAAGGGTGACAAAGGACAGCGTAATTGATCTTTTCCTAACAAACGATGCCCAAAAATTCTCCAAGTGTGGAGTTTCAGAAATTGGAATAAGCGATCACAACTATGCTATAAGAAAATTGTCCTCTTTGAAGCATAATCCAAAAATAATCGAGACAAGGCAATTTAAAGAATTTGATCAAAATGAATTTAGACGAGATCTCATGCTGATCCCCTGGGAGAGTATTGAAGATCATTGTAATGATCCAGATTCCTCTCTGTGTGTATTAAACCATCACGCCCCTGTAAGACGAAAAAGGGTACAAGCTAGATCATCTCCTTGGTTGACAACAAAATTGAAAACTGAAATGTTTTTACGAGACAGGTATAAAAACGTAGCAAGTAGACTTAATACCCCAGAGAGTTGGAATGAATACAAACAACTGAAAAACAAAATTAATCATGATATTAAATTGGCTAAAACGGAATATTATAATGTTTACTTCAGAGAGAATCTCAAGAACATAAAGCAGACTTGGAGGGGAATTAATTCTCTATTGGGCAATGATCAAAACACTGTACCCATTAAAATATTACATATAATAACAAAACACATACCTCTCCAAAAGAAATCAGTTCTGCACTAAACCATCATTTTACAGAAATCGGACCTAAATTAGCCTCTCAATTGTCTCCCCCGCCAAAACAATTTTCAGAATACATCACTCAAACCAACCACTCATTTAGTATTAAAGAAACATCGATTATCGAAGTAGATAAACTGTTAAAGGCTCTGCGCTAAATAAAGCATGTGGACTGGATGGTATTTCTACTAGGCTGTTAAGAGAGGCTGGGTCGATAATTGTCCCATCTCTGACTCATATATTTAATCTTTCTGTTCAAACTGGCATTTTTTCAGCAGACTGGAAAGTTGCCAAAGTGACGCCTATTTACAAAGCCGACAAAAAGTGCATCCCTGACAATTACAGACCTATTTCGGTCTTACCAGCTGTTACAAAGATTATGGAGAGAATAGTTTTTAATCAATTTTATGATTATCTGACAGAACACAGTCTACTTACAGATGTACAGTCTGGATTAAGACCTTGCCATTCCACAGTGACAGGATTATTAGATGCCCCAAACGAATGGCTTTTAAATATAGATAATAATCTTTTAAATGGTGTTATTTTTCTAGACCTCAAAAAAGCATTCGACACGTGGTGTATGCGCAGCTTGTGTACATAGAGAAATGTATGGGAAAATCACAGATTCTCTAAAATTGGGTAAATAACTATCTATTTTGAAATAAAGTTTACCTACCTCAAATGTGTCGCTTACTTGTGTCTTGTACCGAATTTGAAGCCATTCCGACGCCATTTAGCGAAGTTATTCGAAGTCGTTGTCTCCCCTTCTAAAAACTCTAAAAAGAAGGAAAGGCAGACCACTGCATCGATCGCCGGTCAGAGGTCACTCCACAAATCGCTCTCTCCTCAAAAGGAAAAGTCCCGAATCGCAATAAAACCAACAGTTCCATAGAGCCCAATAAATTTCACTCCACATACGTGCGCTTCGGCGGTCGAAAGACTCGTAAAGAACGAGATATTTTGCTTTAAATTCGCCTATTCGGCTTTCCAGACATGGTGTAATAAAGAGTAACAGGCCTACACGACTCCCTCGCGAGTGTTTTAGCCATTTTATATTTAATTTCTTTACAATGTTTCTCCCGCATACTTTAGACAGTCAGCACTTCAACAAAAGATAAAAAGCACTCTAAGGTAACCCTCAAGTCCACGGCACGATTTGAATGCGATGAAGGTACTGGTTGAACACTAATGCAATGAAGCTACGTTGGACACTCTAGCTTAACTGTCTTCTCCACGTCAGAATCCCAATGCCGCGAGTACGACACACTCACTTCTTGATATTCATCTTCTTTTTCTGCGCTAAACACATTTTCTTCGTATTGGCACTCAAATAATATCTTTTCAATTAAGTCCGTAATAGTTCCAATGTCTGTCTTGAATCGAAACGCTTAAATCGCTTATAAAATGGTTGTTAAAATGCTTGCTTTGTCATTCAATTCAGAACAACAAAATTTTACTTGTACACGAATAGAACTGTAGAGAGAATTGCAGCAAACAAAAACTTTTACATTTGCACAAAATAATATAGTTTGACTAAATCTGGAAAATCACGAGGTCCCTTGTATACTTTTGCATAATCAAAGCGCAATTTTTATCACCGTCAATACATTCTACCATGTACCTAAATCTAATAATGGCAATGATTCACTATTCCAAAATAGAACAAAAGGCAACGTCCAAACTGCCTTTTCGTTCGCGTGATCGGTAATTTAAGATCAAAAGTTCATCAAATGATAACATACCATGAGAACTCAAATCCATTCATATTCAACTTACTAATTACTCCTTTCCTCAACAAGAAAAACACAAATTTCTTGAACCTTTGAAGATCAATTAAGTCGTCTCAGACACATCCACTTAAAAAACAAATTTGAAAGATTGATAGGTAACTTGAGATATCGAAAGTTATTAAGGGACGGACCATTATTTTTTTTGACGGGGGGGGGGGGGGGGGGTTGGAAAATTTTCGCATGCAAACAATTTTTTTATATGCGGCACCTGCTGCAAACAATTTATTTTGTGTCTCCGTCTAACTGCTATACTTCCAGCAAACAATTTTTTTCTTTATTTTTTGCTTGCATACAATTTATTTCAGTGTTTATAGCCTCTGCAAACAATTTATTTCAAAATTTTCCACCCCCCCCCCCGTCAAAAAAATAATGGTCCGTCCCTAACATTATCACTTGCCAATACCCTAGGGAAATTAACAATAGGTCCGGGGGTACTCCCCAAAAATTTTAGTGGCGGTGTGCGACGCCCTTCTTGAAATCCTAACCGGTATTACCAACCATATCCTTAATGCCCTTATATAGCTTGTATAAAGAACTAATCCCCCGGATAAAAGTTAACAACTTTTAACATCCCTTTTTTTTACTACATCTACTCTATACCTATATCTTGCTTGCGCATGCGCGCATTAACAAGATAAAAAAGGGAAAAAGGGGTTGCTAATTCGAGGGGAGGTGCTTATATCTAATTTTGGCGAAGAGGAGCGGCGCTTATTCGAGGGTAGGTGCTTATTCGAGGATTTAAGGTTTGAATGCCGGACAAATTGCTTGACATGGAAATCGATCTCGCGCTAAGGACGACGAGGATAAATTTTTACTATACAGCAACCACACCAATTACACATTTTTATCTCACAGTATGTTTTGTAACTATAAACAGTACAGCACTAAAATAATGGGCTATTACAGTGCTATACTCTGTATACTGCACTGCATTACAATGTCTATTTCTCACGTAACACTATAATGCAAGTCTTTACTAACAGCCTCGGAAGATTAAGTAACTTGACAATGCCAGCTTGCAATTTAACTATTCTGTTTTACATTCAGCCATTTGATTACATTGGCAGCAAAGGAACGACGTTTTTTTTTTCGTTTTTAAACTCAATTGCATAGCCAGTGTGAGCACTTCGTGGAAATACTTGTGTTTTTCCTTTCTCTTCTAAAAATCAATCAAGAAATGAACTAGCGACTCATACGTTATCGGAACAGGCTGCAAGTTAAATTGCTTTTCATTTCGGGGTGAGCTAAAACTGACGAAGTGGGAAATCGGCTGCATGAACATGGTTTGTATTCCCACTGCGGAATACTTCTGTTAAACCTGCGCGAAATCCTTGTATCCTCATGGAATATACAATTGGATTGACTAATGAGTTGGCCAAGAAAAACATTGTCACGACCATTCTAAAGTGAAAGTATGACTGCAAAGAAGTATCCAACAATGGCTTATTGGAAAAAGAATAAAAGCTTATTAAAAATATTACTGGTAACAAACTTAATACTGAGGTGATCGTAACAATGAAGAGGGTGAATGTGAGTTGTCTTTCTTTGATCATCACACTGCTGTTCAGAGGATGTGGCTGAGGGCTGCATCGGATTTTAATAAAAATGGTAATATAAGTTACGCAAATAATCAGAAGAGAAATTAGATAATATGGAAAATACAGGGTGGAATTCATTAACATTTCTGCCTTACGCGGATCACTATTTTGCGTTTTTAAAAACGCAATTTGAGCGGATTCCCTGATAATAGCCGTTAACCAAATGACAGCGATTATTACTTTGTAGACCCATTTCTTCATAAAAAGATGTTTGGAAGGAAACATTATTGCATGCATTCGCTCTAAAGAAATAGCAACGAGATTGCCAAGGGATGCAAAGGAAAATAAATGGAGGAGTGCTAGTTTCAGAAGAAATGACCAATTGATACTTCTTTCATAGTCCCACAGATCACAATAGTTTCCCACAATCCGTTCAATTTGCAGAGGACTTGAGACTATCCCAACTAAGAGGTCAATTATCGCCAAATTCCGGATAAGCACATATGTACCCCGGCGTTGTAGCTGACGTTGTGTCGCAAACACAATAACCGTGACAAGATTAACAATGACTATAAGTAGAGATTCCGTGATCAGCACAGCAATCCATGGGATACACTGTGACGCAGGGATGGTACCGTTGTCGGTGCTAGAGGTACTGTTGCTGCTGTCTGTAGCCATTGTACTTCAGACGATCAGATTTGCTGCAAAGCAAATCACAAAGAGAACAGTTCAGTTGTCGAGGATCAACTACCTGCACATACTAAATAATTCAAATGTGTATGGTGAATTGTGATTGGCCGTTGAAAGTGCAAGAAGGTTTTATTTCCGATGACCTAAACCGCGCGGGCTCTATGAACGAGATTGATTTAAAGAGGACTGATGGTTAAAAGACTTAAATGGAGACTGAGTTTTCGAAAGAGGAGCAGAAGTCACCTCTCCATTACCCCCTTAGTAACCCTCAATATTGCTCTCCCGATGACCCTGTGAGCAGCTGGCGTTTCGAGGGCTAGCCATTCCTCAGAGGGGATGTGCGAGGAAGGAGAACGCTCCCTAATCTTGTGGTTGATGGTCCTGTCTCTCATCGAAGGCAGGCTTTTTTTAACGTTTTGGAAGTTCGATCGATGATATGGAACACCTTTCGATATGCAGGTTAGATCTCTTCATTTAAAATATTTACGGCTTTTTCTTCGCGAAATGTTCGCATTATTTTGGAAAAATTCACATCCGGTAGCAGAGAAAAACGGTACACCGCTTTCAAAAGATATTTTCCTCAAAAAGTTAAAACTGTTTTATTGTAGATGTTTCGCATAAGCTTTGAATGCGAATATCAGAAGTTATGAAGCGGTATCACACAATAAACAAGGATTTCCCCTTTCAACCAAAATTGAACCTGCTGCGGCAGTGCGTATTGGTTAGCCTGCGTGCATGGCAGACGCTAGAAAGAGGGGAGGAAATGGGTTTGCCGCGTGCGAAGTGCGTGGATACAGTGAGGAGCGCGAAGGGAGGCGGAAGGTAGCAATGCTATTGGGTTTTTTTTTCAGTCTAATTCTGCCACCCTAATTAAAAATATGCAAATGAGAGATGTTTGTGAAACATCTGGCTGTCAAAAATATTCAGTCATCGAGCCGAACAGAGTTCTCGTACAGTTCTTGGCGAAAAACAAGAGTTAAACCAGACACTGTCTTATTCAAAAACAGCTAGAAAAGGGCTTTAATTTCAACTTGTAATATTGAAGCAAACTGTCAGCTTGCAAGAGCAAATAACCTTAAAGCTGATTTTTTTGTGTGTGTCAGTGTGTGTGTGTGTGTGTGTGTGTGTGTGTGTGTGTGTGTGTGTGTGTGTGTGTGTGTGTGTGTGTGTGTGTGTGTGGTTTAATAGGATTATTATTGCACTGACAACTACCTGACACTTACTATATAAGCCTCTATGCGGAAAGCGATGGTGAATAAACCACTGATCTCTTCGCAAGCTGTTTTGTATGGTTAAGAGGTTTTTAAATATGAATTGAGACAGTTCACGTATCTTGGTTATCTTTCAGCAGCATCAGATGGACACAAGGTGTCTGATTTATCGGAATTGTAAAGAAAAAAGATAAGCACTACAGATCCTTGATATCGTACAACGCCAAAATGCTCCGTTCTCGATATAAAGGGTATGAACATACCCGGAAGACGTTAAAATAGCGTTCCGCCCAGATTCTAAAAATAGAATTGGCACACAGCATCATGGGATTGAAATGCGTACAAACATTCAAGAACTATGCAGATAGCTACGAAAAAACAGGTGCTACGAAGCACTGTTCTTGGGTACAACTCGACAATTATCCACAACATGTACAGGAATCGCAAAAACTGGTGTTTCCGAGGCAGCCATTTTGAAATATTTGTCCGCATTTCGATCCCACAATGCAATGCTGCCAAATATGACGTCATCTGGGCGGAACGCTATTGTGCGGCCAGCAGGGTTGTGCCTAAAGAATACCGTTTAGAGGGACGTCGGACACCTCATTAAGACTTATATAACGTAATGTCGACACTTTGTCGAATTTTATTTTCAATAAATTTTTAAGTGTAAAAAAGAAAATCTAAAATCCCCCACTCAGGATTGAACCTGTGATCTCAGCTAGGCTTAGGCTTAAATAGCCTGCCGTACCACTGTCCCACTGTACCAGCTAGCTTCTCGGGTTGTTCAGGCCTAAATTTAACTATATAAACTGCTACCCATAACATCAACTGAAAGCTAACCAGTTACTCCGTTATATAAGTTTCAATAAGGTGTCCGACGTCCTTCTGAACGGTATTCTTTAGGCTTAACCGGCCAGCAGGGAGCAACTAAAAACGGGCACGCAAACCAGTGGGGAAAACGAAGTGAGACTAGGGAGAGGGGTTGAGCAAACGCCTCGCGCTCTTTCGCGCCTATTCCCCCTCCGTCGGCACTGACAATATTTTTCCTTTGCGTGCCGCATTTCCTTCCCTCCCCACTATCTGGAGGCCTGGTACGGGCTAAGAAACATATCGATGCCAAGTACTTCGTCCTGTTGTTGTCAGCCTCAAATCGCCGGCGTGCCACGGCGAGACTGTTTTCTGCCGTGAAAACATTATCTGTTTGTTTTCGCCATTTATGGCAAGCAAGGCGAGAAATAACCAGTTAAATCAATCATTTAATGTTAATCGAGCGCAGTTGAACGAGTACCTTTGAATGACATATAATTAAAAATTATGTCCAATCAGACCAGCGAAGCAAGTCCTCGATTGACATATACTTAACTCTGACCAATCACGATTTTACGCTTGCTAGATGAGCGTAAAAAAAAAACGAGAAAAAAAAGGCGTTACCTTGAGCGCTTTTCTTTTGTATGGAAAATCCGGTTGTTCCGGTGGTAAATGAAATGGAACAGACTTTTCCATTGGAAATTTTTCGGAAAAAAGGAATACCTTCAGAGGTAGTCCTCTTTTCACGTTTTTGCCGAAATGATCGGAAAATCCTATACCATCTGCAGCGTCCCACTAGTGCTATGCTCCTTGATGAATTAAAGACCATGTTTGTTATTGTAAATCGCTAGTACCCAGTCTCCTCAAGAAAAAGCAACTACGAACAAAAGGAACACGCTCTTCCCGTGCCGTTTTGATTGAGAGCAATTTGTCCTGTTCCTTTCAACAGGAAATTCTACTCGGTTTTTCCATTCAAATGGAAGAGCCCCTTGTCTCTGCCCTTTGCGCTCCGCACTCTCTCTACGCGCTTCACGCGGAGATTGGCCGCATTTAATCTGATTAACTAGAAGTTTCAGAGGCGAGGGCAACAAAGGTTTTCTGGTGAAAATAATCCCTTCTATCGCAGATTTTGTACAACCTAGTCGCGTGTTACTCAAAATAAAGATATTCTCTCAGCTCTGCATCAGTTTCACACAGTAATTGCGCCATGACGTAACTCGGCTTTACAATTCGAAGTAAAATGGCTGTTATTTAGTAAGGAAACTTCAAAATTCTGTGATATATTTAACCAATAAAGATGCTGATAGCACTGCAATAAATAAGATCCAAAGAAAAAAATGAATTTCTCTGAATTTAAGGCTTCGAACGCACTCCTTTGATCTTTCATTACAAGTTAATACGAGCAGTAATGGCTCGTTCGCAAAATTGACACATGCAAATTTTTCCTTTTCCTCAATGACAGAAAATTTCATTTACCTGTTAGTTTTACAAAAACATTTGCTTTTAGAATTGAACTTTCTACTAATTGAGCGCAGAGAAGTTTGTTTTTGCTATTTGTTCCAAATTTCAGATTATCTCTGCGATTAGGCCCAACTCAACTGGAATAAGACGAATAACAGTCAAATGAGGGCGCCATCATGCCCATCCTTTGTAGCTAATACATCAGCAAATAATTTGTTATCGGTAGTAAAAAGCTGTTTTCATTGTTTTATGCACATGTAATTAAGGATGTGAAAACAAATAAAGGCAAGGAAACTGCATGATAAATTTACTAATTTAGGTTCAAACAAATATACCATGGAGAATTGAACTTTTGATGTAAAATCGTTCTAAAAAGGGGGATGAAATCCGTCTTCGAATCGGAATTTCTCTAGGCGTGCGTTTCTCAAACGTTTCGAAAACGATTCGGGCCCGAAAAGCTCTGTGATGTGCAGAATGTTTACATACAAATATTCAATTCTCTTTTATTTTGAATGCTAAGCAATAAAATCCCAAGTTGACAAAAAATACTGCGCTGGTTTGCGGCTTAAAAACTTCAACGCTATTCGAAAGAGACTGAATTTTAAAATAGCTTTTTCGGACCCAAAATACACGCCAGGACTAAGCATCCCGTCGGAAGAGGAGCCAACCATTTGTCCTTGCAGCACCAGAATTGGTGAAAACGACCCTCCAACCAACCGTAAGCGGGAACATTTTTCACACAAACTTTGAAATGAGCTCCTGGCCCCCAACGTTTCTTTTCCAGTGGGTGGATAATAGTTACGCCACCCCGTTACCTAGTTTTTGTGATAAACAAATTCATCTAAACGATGTTCAAATTCAGAGTAGTTACTCTGTCTCTACTCAAAAAAACATTAATTATTTTACTAGCGCCCAAGTGCTTCTATGCTTGTTATTAACTGTACAATTTTCTTATCTAGTTAAGCCTGTGCCACAGAGGCTTAATATTGAGCGCAAGTGTCCACTTTATACGAAGGGAAAGAGCTTACCACAAGATAAAAGGTCGATTCTTTCTCTTGGAAGTTGATATCGCAATAACCAGTCGGTAAGCAACGATGGACATGAACTGCACAGCTGCACAGCTGTTGTTTTTGATGACTGCAAAAAGTTCCGACAAACATGCATTAATTCATATCACGCAGTTAATTATCAATCTTCTCAAGTAATAATGCTATTCAGTTTATTTTGAAGACATAACAAGCAATAATAAAACTGCATAATATCTAGGGGAAAAATAGAACTGCCCGGAGATACAAAGATTTTATCTCTAGGAAAAAATAACACTGCATACAAAGATTTAATCTATAGAGAACAAAAATAGTTTTGTTTTTTTTTTATCCTCAAAGAAATGCAGCTGCAACCAGATGGTTTTGTATTTTACCACCACGTTCTCATGCACTGGGAATGAAGCGGTGTATTTTATCATTTATTTAAAACAGTTTTCACTTCGTTCAACTCAATTAATACGGCTTTGAGAATTTACTTTTAAGAAAATGTCCATTGATATATCTATTATTTATTCTTTTAATTGTGATAGATTGGCCATAAATGAGGATAAAACCCGGGATAAAACGAGGAACGAGTTTGCGAAATGGCCATGGCTTGCGTCATGGCATAATTATGCGGAATATCATAAATAAACAATGTCGAAAAAAATGATAAAAGGAACTATACCGTAAGACTGAACTGAAATAAAAAAAATGACTTAGAAACAGAGGAAAGAAGAAACCGAAGGCCAAAGTTTATTACTACGAGCGCTATTTTTCAATATGAAATCCGAAACGTTAGTTGCTTCTGTTTCAGCTACGAGACTACGACGCGCTGACCAACCCCAGTAAATAACAGTTGTCCGCGTCTTCTTTCAGTTTTGAGCGCAAATCATGTCAGATACGCTCTAGCTTATCATCCGGACTCGCGATCATACGTCAACAATTTCAGCGAAGGTGATTCGCGATCATTTTTCACGTTCACGGCCTTTTCTATGCTCTCAAAAGCCTCCGGAAAGCTAGCCAGCGGGGCAGGCACTCTGCGGCTCCAGAGGTATGTTCTCTAAATATCAAGAGTGAAATAAAGCGCATAAACATAACATTTCATAGAGACGGAAAAGTGGCCACTCTTGTAAATTGGTGAGAAAAAAGTACAGCATTTCGCACTACAACGATCATCGCATGGCAGTAAGGATTGGGGAAATTCCGCGCAACATGAGGTCACAAGAGTCGGGTGTGCGTACAAAGAAGTTGTAAAACCTTACCACAAGGTGAAGTCAACAAAGCCTCAACACACCGCTAACAATATTCTTCTAGGCTACTTTGTGCTTGGAATATTTCCCATCCTGTTGCACTTGAAGAATGACAGTTTATTCAAAATGTTGATCCTATATGCGTTGCTAATAATTTATGCAGTGCGAATGGGGCGCGTTTTCGGTTAATTTATTTCTCTGTCATTCCGCACAAAGACCTCTGGTGAGTCGGATCGACTTTCATGAAGACGGGTCGTGTCGAACCGAGCACATGCTTGACATATTTCATTTCTCGTGCATACGCTTTAAGAACGAGAAAGGTCCATGTCATAGTCCAACCTGAATTAAGTGGCCACCCTAGGGACGTTGGAAATATATTGGCCACTAATACCATACAGCTTGGCCGCTTAGAAAAACCTTTGAATGCAGAGGTCCACACGACGCAGAAATTAAACTTGCTGGATGGTATAGTTGCCGGATCTTCCTTGTGAAAGATCTCGTGCCAGGCGTCACTTTAATGTGAAAATGCAAAACTGAATGCAAGGTTGGCACTACGGCAAAGGGCAGATTTATTAATGGCCAATATTTCGACTAATAGTATTAGTCTTCCTCAGGGCCAGGGCTATAATGGTACAGGTACAGGTTGGTACAGTCGGAAGAGGTACAGGTTACAGGTTCACTAAAAAGCTTGGTACAGGTTCACTAAAAATGCTTTGTGGGCGTGGTCAAATGTCTATTTATTTAACCTACAGTATTACTGTATACACTAGCGACTCATCATCATAAACAATAACACAATCAAGTCAATCAAGCAGTCTTTACTGTTAACAAACGGAGCCAGTTGTACTTTCTTTCTTGTCATTTTATATACAGTACATAGACATACACATCGGCGAATGAACTTCCGTACAACAACGATATAGCGCAGTGTTCATGTAAGCGAAATAACATGGCACAGTTGAAGAGTAATAGCTACCGTGGCCGAGAAGTGGCATGTGTTAGACCATGTTAGGGTTTCTTTGGCTAACTTGTGCAGCAAGATAAATAACAATCGGCTGAAGTTTATGTTGTTGCTTTGAAAATGTAGGCTACCGTGTGGCACGAAATTTTCGCGGGAGTTTAATTTCGGGGATTGAAATTTTCGGAAGAAATTTTCGCGAATTTGGATTTCAGATTTTACTGTTGGGTTTCATATTTTCTTAACATTTTGTTTATGCATTCTCTAACGAATAAATGCCACAAGTCGGCCACTACAACTCAAAGCTACAGCATACGGTAGGTGGTTGGCCTGGAAAACACTCGTAACATAGTATATACTATATGTAGTGCTGGACGAATTTAAACAGCTGTCATTTGTAGGTGTGTCAGTTGATTACAATTACTGCAGGATCTCCCTCTTGCTCTGGTGCGGACCTTTTGGTATTTGCAGCACTTTCCGTGGATGTTGAACTGACAGCTGGCGTTGTTTGAATTTGTGTTTTGCGGAGTTTCCTCCTGTGGTAACAGTATCGTTATATTCCACGTCGTATTCGTCGTCGTCAGAGTCACTCTAGTTGGCGCAGTTCACAAGCAGAGACTTCTCAGCGATCATGCAGAGGATTTCCAAATAATCCCGAAAGGTTTTCGGTCACAAGCTCTTTACACTTACTTAAAAGTTGTTCATCTTCACAGCGAAGGGGATTCCCTTGATGCGTGAGAAAACCTCGAAATGGTGCTCGATTTCTTCATCTACCTGAACAGCAACCCTTCCATCATTCTGATTGGATGGCGTAAATGTGGCATCACGAATGCCCTTGAGAATGGTGTCCCATCAGACGACCCGTTCGCATACACACTGGACATGTTCATACGGTTTTCATGTGCCGCAGCCATAAATGTTTGTTTTTCAGTAGATAGTCTCCTCTAGAGTTATAAATTTACACAGAGACCGCAAACACTGTTCATTTTGTTTAAATTGCAAAGAAGAAGGCTCTGATATTGTTCAGTTGTAGTCAATTTAATTGAAATTCAGTAATATAAAGAAATGGAGTAAATTTTCGCGGATTTTATTTTCGCGGGAGATTATTTTCGCGAGATTTAATTTTCGCGAATCGCCAGAAAATTCGCGAAATTCGCGAAAATAAACTCCCGCGAAAATTTCATGCCATGGTAAGTTCACACTTGGTGCCCGAGCACGATGCCCGAGTATGATTATTGCTGGGCACTAATGTGAACACACCGTTCTTTTAAGTACCCAAGCCAGAATTCGGGAACGTTGCCTGTGCCCGAGTACAAGGCCGAGAACTTGTACTCAGGAACTAACTGAAGGCACCGGTTTCCAGTGTGTACGCGTTTTGCGTTGGTTTCGAGGCACTTTATCCACAAACCACTGCTTTGTACCACAATTCCCTGGTACATGTTGTTGGTGAACATGTTGATATCTTGGGTACCCAGTGTCTGAACACAGCTAGCACCATTTTGTGCCGGTGCCCCAGCACTAGTGCTCGGGCACCAAGTGTGAGCATAGGAAGTCGGAAGTTGGAAGTTGGATGTCGGAAGTCCAGAAGCAAGAAGCAAGAACTTAAGAAGTCAAAAAGCAATTGATTATAAGAAAATATTAATTGGAAAGACATCAAAATACAACAACTAGCCACATTACAAATTGGCAGCCAAAAGCGGAAACTCTGAAGTCGGAAGTTGGAAATCAAAAGTCTGAAGTCGGAAGTGGCCCTTCTCAGCCACGGAAGTCACCTCTGTAACCGTTAAAGGGTAGCAAATACAAAGTTTGTATGGGCTTACTACGTGATACACGAGCACCCGCGCAAAGGAAGAAATCTAAACAGATAGAGGGCTGGTAGCAGTTGTGTTAACTTTGCTGAGATTAAACTCGCTTGGATGGTCGATGACCCCTACTTTTTTTTGGCTAGATAGTTTTATCTTCCAATTCTCGACAGATTGTAAAAACAATGAACAAAACTCTATAATAAAGTAAGAAACACAGAATGCATGATCACTACAACAAACTGTTGAGAATATTGGCCATTAAACCTGCCATTAATTTCCGTTGTACTAGCCTTGCATTTTAAACGGTTTATCTAAACTGTTGAGAATGGCCGGATCTGGGTTTCCAGACCTACAATCAAGGACAAAAGTCCTTGGGACTAATGTTACAAAGTGCTCCTATCAATTACTAATTTAGTATGACCGACCAATACAGCCATGTTTTTCGTTTGAAGTCCATCTCAGCAACCCCACCCCTTCCCCCGAGACAATGTTGAAATCGACAAATCATTTTTATTACACGGGCTCAACATTGTAAGGGGGTAGGGGTGGGGAAATGGACACCTATCGTTTGCGCGTACCGTGTTTCTATCGCGCGCATTGGAAAACATCGTAAATGCAAATTTGTCCCAACACTATTGTCCTTGATTGTAGATCAGTATTAACACTTGAAGTGAAACAAAAGAAACGGCAAACTGGTCCTTACGGCATAAAAACAGAAGCAAATAAGATAAAATAAAATAAAAGTAAAATTTAATTTTAATAGTGCCCAATTTTTCGCTTTGCAACACAAAACTTTTTCAGGGGCTAGCACTGTAAATGATTACAACTGTAAAAACGTTATAAAAATGATTCTGAAAAAAAAAACTGTTAAAAGAATAAAAAAAAATGAATATGATCGGTGAAGGGTTTGACGGGTGATAAACTAAACTGACTAGTGATGAGAAAGTTAATGAAGTTCGTCGCGTCTGTTGATTCCAAGTGGTTTTATCGTCTTTGCTTTGTCTATGAGATATGCTTCACGCGCTTATCGTACAGAGTCTTTGCTATTACGTATTAATTCCAGTGGTATAAGTTGCATATCCTTAGTAGAGTGTCCCGGTAGATTAAAGTGTTCTGATAAAGGAGTAGAGCAGCTGAGATGATGTGGATTCTCTACAGAGCGGCGACATTCACCAAAGCGTTCATTTAGTTTACGTTTTGTTTCTTCGATGTATTGACACGGTATATTACGTTTAAAACATAGAACCCGTCATTTTTCATGGTCATGGCTAGCGGAATGTTTCGCGGGCGCGAACGACGTAAGTACGTACATACGTCTACGGACGTCTACGCACGTACTTTGCGCAGGGCTAGGGCTAGCTCGTGGACGCGCATGACGTCGCAAAACATGCGCGTATGACGTCACGCAACATCCGGGATCTTAGAAATTTTGAAACCAAAGCGAGGCTTTGTTTTTCGCGCGGCTACACGGCCGATGATGTTGCGTCAGCTACAGTAAACACTTTTGTTGTGTTTAGCGGATCGAGAAAACGGTTTGCAAAATCGTTTTTCCCTGCATTTTTTCGCGGTTTGCTACTCAAGACAGGTTTCACGTTTCCCAAACGGTAGTCAAGACCGCATTAGAGGCTGCCTAACTCTGCAAGTCGAGCGTTTTTGGAGGAATATAGAGCTTAGTGCTTATTTTTAAACCTTTATACGTTTTTATCAATGCGGGGCGATATGTCTTTATAACATAGCTAGGAAATTCGCCCAATCTAACTCAATAGCGCGAGCGTGCATCTATAACTCAACATACGCACGCCCGTGCGTATAGAGAAATTTTTATCATAGAAATGACGTGTGTTAGGCCCCGCCCACACGTATCCGTTTTCGTTTGAAAACGCAAAAGTTTTTTTCCGTTTTCGTTTCCCGTCCACACGTATCCGATGAAAACGGTCACCGTAAACGGAAACTTTTAAAAACGGTGTTTTCGCGTTCTCGTGTGGACACCTGAAAACGGAACTTTTCGCAAACGATGACATCATGAGGTCGAATTCAGTTCACTGCGCATGCGTTTGCTTCAGTCAGCCGCTCCACCGCTGGACAAGGGTAACGAGGACTCTGGGAACGAGATTGTCAACATGGCGGACATTCGTAGGCTAGCATCTCTCTTACTTGGTTTGATTTCGAGCTTAATTGCGTGTCTGCAGATTAATGTTGCTCTCCTGAATTTGCAAATACACTTCAGGAGAAGACGACTAAATATCTCGAGAAAAGGAAAGCGATAAAAAGCGATGAAAAGCCACAAACAACTCGCAGGCTCGGCTAAATTCAGTGGTGCGCATGCTTTTTAGAGGCATTTGAAGCGTTTTCAGTCGTTTTTGCGTACACGTGTTGACAGGCAAAAACGATTCGAAAGCGCTACGTGTGGATGGAGAGATTTTGAAAAACGGAAAGAAACTTTTGCGTTTTCAAACGATAACGGATAAGTGTGGACGGGGCCTTAATGCCACTGAGCATAATTTTTCTCGCTCACTCATTCACTTCTTTTCAACGCGTTTTAAATGGAGAACAACATCGTAAATATCCGGGTGGAAACAAAAGTCTACACAAATCGAACCTCATTGACTGTATGAAAATGTCAAAAAAACTTAGCTTATCAATGTTAGTTTTTCATCTTGGCGGCGCGATGTTTACAAGTTTGCTCGTGAAATTTCAAATACCGAGGTTTTCTACGGAAATTAAACCAATTATAAAACGATAAACAACATGAAATACAGCAGTAAAATGGCAGAGAATCGTGTCTGAAAAGCCTTCAATTCAGAATTGAAAAACAAACTGAACAAGCACACCAGCACATGCCCGACAGACCTTCGTGCTCTGCTCCCTCAGCCGTATATCATTAGGAGAGCCACCCGTTCCAGCCTGTTAATGCCTTGCCATGCTCTTGCAGTACCAGTGTCCAGAACGGCTTCTACCGGCCGAACGTTCATCCACACAGCAGTTCATGTTTGGAACAGCTTGCCTAATAATGTAGTTGGTAACATCACTGTAAATGGTGTCGCATCCTTTAAGAGCAGGGTGCATAAGAATCTTATGTCATGTGTATGAGGCTCTGCCCCTGCACTCCAGTTCTCCTTGCTGTGAACCATTGATTGGACATCTATCATAGTGCAATGCTGCATATGCTAGTTTTTCATTCTTCATGGACTATTGTTCACTTCAGCATTTTATATTAAAAAAAAGCATGCGAATGAACAGAGCGGAAAGCTATCAGATTTGAAAAAACTACAATCAAAGCAGTCTCACAAAAATTAATACATTTTGACACAAATTGACGTTAAATAAACGTTACCTGCACTCGATGTAGCTTTTTAGTTCCTTTCTTTAGCACCCAGCTTTCCAGAAAATCAAGTTTACAAGTTCAAGCGAGTTGAATTGTTCTTGTTTTGACATGGAGCATTCGCTAAAGAACCCGCATCTTTAGTCCACGCATTTCAAGTCCGAAGTCAATCCATACTGAAAGCATAAGTTGTTCTCTCTTCAATTAACAACGGCTTTTGGGCTGTACAGCGAGTCTCCGTTTCAGTTCATAAACCATTTCTCCACTGAGCAGACTGAGTTCCACAAAACTTGCACACAACAACCCGTGATGCAAAAAAATACAAACTTGCTCCTTTTAGTCTCTATAGCCAAGTATAGTGAGATTTTTCGGTTCCAATCCGCTTCAAACAATGTTTAGCCCAACATTTTCAAAGAAGCATAAAGCATATACCATATTTCAAAGCCAACTATTAGAAGACATTTTCAGAAAATCGTGCTTGTTCGTTTTTTCCACATCAAGCAGTTTGAACAGCTTTGCTAAGGTGAATTTTCATTCAGCGTCGCCAAGGTGAACTGTGATACGCGGCAATAATTTTCGTGCCTTTTTTTTTTTCAGTCAATATTTTTTTTTTCCTTTCACTATGTTATTAAAGAATTGGTTCATGCCTTTAGCTGTGCATCTATCGAGTTATGGATGCACTTGGGAAGTTTGGAAAGCTCTCGAGAAGCTCGAGTTGCTCTCGGCTATCGCCTCGCGCAACCCTTATGCTTCTCTCGTGCTCTCCAAACTTCTCTCGTGCATCCATTTAACTATTATAGCGCGAAAGCGCGCGTGATATCGCCTATATACTTAGCCAACGAGGCAGTAGGCCGAGTCGGCTAAAATTAGGCGATATCACGCAAGCTTGAGCGCTATAATAGTTTTATAATTCAACACATTGATAACAAAGCACAGTTTGAAGAAAAAATATCGCCGACAAGCCTTTAAAAAAAGCTTACATATGTTTTACTGCGCGAAACTTGCAACATCACACAGTTCATGAATGAAAGTGGCGCCCTTGTCAATATTGCGCAAGCTTGAACACTATAACTGTTATATAATTCAACACATTGATAACAAATCACAGTTTCGAGAAAAAATTCATTGAGAATATACGACCTTTAATTAAGTGGAAGGCTTACAACAATATTTTACCTCGCGCCATTTCTTACACAACAAGCAGCGAATGCCAAAACGTTTGCGGAGCTAAAATTAATTTGAGAGTTTCTACGAGGAGCTTTCGTCTACGTAAAGGACGAGACAGAATGTCTTAGTTGCACCAGTCAATTGAAACCCCGTCCTCCCGACCCCCGGGACATAGCGGGGGAGTAACGGGGACATGGCCGTGGAATTACGCTTTGTAATGCTGCATTTCTCCGGGAGGACGGGGACAGTAACGAATTGTCAAATTAGCGGGAATGTTTCGCGTAGCCTGCATGACAGGCGCTTTATGATCCAAGCGGAGCGAGCGAAGCATTTCGCGCGAAGCGCGAAGCGCGAGACGAGGGGAGAGATAGAGACAGGGGAGAGACAGAGCGGACTGGGCCCGAGCATCGAAAACGTTCACAATTCAACATGGCAGAGACAACAGAGATGGTAAGCTGAATCCTTTTCAAATATATCTCACGAGTGAGAGATATTATCAACACGAGAAGATAAAATTTGTATCCACAAGCGGACATGTAATATTCTGTTTATTATATAGATATCGATGAAATATCAAGAGAGAAGGCATTCAATTTAACCCATTGACAACCGAGCTATTTTTCAATTTTAGCAATTCTCAAAAACAGTATTGCGCGATCGTCTGCGCAGTACATGAATAATGTTTAAAATAGCTCACAAAATCAAATTTTTATCGGTCTAGAATAACTAGTGCGACTAATTTCCGAATAAAATACACAAGTTGCGTATCGAAAATTGCCCGAGAAATGAAAGGGCATCCTATTAAAATATTAGTTAATAATAATAATAAAAAAACTGATTTGGAAATGAAAATGGTAAAAACTTGAAATACACAGACATCTTTGCATAAGGCGACGCGAGTGAAGTTGGAACTATAAAATAGAAAATAAATACAGTCAACTCTCCGCTAACGGACACTCTCGTAAGCGGACAGCTCTACTTACGGACGCCTTTTCAAATCCCCGTTTTACCTCCCAGTCAAACTCTGTATTTACACCGACATTCCCTTAAGCGGACACTCTCTCGTAAGCGGAAGCGGACACTTTTGAAAATGAAAACTGGATTTTCCCATGTATAATAATTGACTCTTGGCAATGAAATTTGTCTTTAATCAGCAGTAAATCAGCAAAAATATGACCTTTGACAGAGCAACAGAACAGTGGGGATCGGTTTTGTCAAATCTCCATTTGTCCGCGGGAAAACAAGCTGTCCGTTCGTTTGACATTAACAAGACTCCGACGGAACATTTGTAGTGTCAGGTTACGGCCACGATTGTCATGGTCTACTTTCCTTCTTGTTTCTGTTTTCAATCACTGACTGTACCGAACACTGTATCCCAGATAATCAAGCTTGGACTTGAGCCACGGTCACGAAAGATGTTTTAACATCACCATAAACATGGCAAAAAATTGGGTGACATTTGCCTCTAATTTTTTTAACTCGTTCCCAGACCCCCAATTTGACCCTTAAAATCACTGTGAAAACGCCATTTTTTTATGGGAAAAACAAAATTTCGCCCATTTATGAATTACTTTTCGGAAATCCACACTCGGATTCCAGTAATTTGATTATTATCCTATCTGAAAACGTTAAAATATTTTAATAACTTAAAAATAAGTTCCGTCATTTTGACCTTGAAGTGACCAATGTCAAGTAAAGGCTTATATGAAGTTCAACCGCGAGGTCATCGCTTTTAGAGGTATAACTCATTTTAATAGGCATAATGCTTCGACTGAGCCAATTTTGGCTTCTATTAGACAAGTCTGTATCTATTCGCATGCTCTACTGTCAATGCATGGCCTGGCAATTTATGAATTACTTTTCGGAAATCCACATTCGGATTCTTGTAATAGCGGAGCACTTGCCAGGGCGAAGGCCTGGCTGCGCAGCTCCATACTCATAGAACCTACGCCGTGATTTTTCATGGTCATGGCTAGCGGAATGTTTCGCGGGCGCGCGTCCGCCCGCCGGCCGCCCGCCGTGTTGGAACAACATACCCAGGATCTTGAAAGCAAGGCTTTGTTTTTCGCGCGGCCACACAGCCGTGAGCTCGGTAAACACTTTAGTTGTTTTCTTGTGCCTAGCGGAGAATTAAACTCGTTATTTTCCTGCATTTTTTCGCGGTTTGCTACTCAAGACAGGGATACTAATTAAGGTATACTCAGAAGCCGCTTTAGTGGAAAAAGACGAGCTTTCAGGGATAAAATCTTGCTTCGAGGAACTTCATGTATTACATTTTTATCAATGCGGGAGATGATTTCAGAACCAGAAGCGGAGATTTGAATTTCCAAGCAAGCGAGGAACTTAAAGGTAAAACAGATTACAGTTTTCGATGAGAATTTATGTTGATATCAATCTGTGAGTGACTTGTTATTAGTGTTATTGTTAGTTTTGGAGAATTGATTTTAAAACGTGCCTATCTCTTGAATTTCATCGAAGAAAGCTTGAACTCGATGAGCTATAATTACATGGTACGCGTTTTGCTTTTAAACGTAAACTAATGGAGATCTGAATAAATTTTTTCGAAAGAAGATTGTGTTGTCCATTTTTATGCGTTTGTTCATTCATTAGATAGATTGAAAAGCGATTTTATGTAAACAAAACAAGACTTGATTTTATAGTACAGTTCTATCTTCACTCGCATCGCCTTATGCAAATATGTTTGTGTATTTTTGCAATTTTTGATTTTCAAATCAGTTTCTCGGGCAATTTTTGACAAACATAAACTGTATTTTATTCGGAAACTAGTGGTACTATTTATTCTAGACAGAGAAAAGTTGTTTTTGTGAACTTTTGTACGGTCTATAAAAATGTACTGTGCAGACGGTCGCGTAATACTGTTTTTGAGAATTGCTAAAATTGAAAATAGCCCCTTCGTCAATCTTAATTCTTGTGCTTCCAACCTTTCACCTTAGTTAAGTTTCACCTTAGTTAAGCTTGTTCAAAGTGCGACGCTGTTAAGCTTTGGCTATCTATATATATTATGGTTATTATTCTATCTAGAAACGTTAAAATATTGTAGTAACTTTTAAAAAAAGTGCCGTCCTTTTACCTTGAAGTGAGCAATTTCGTATAAAGGCTTGTATGGAGTTCGACCGCGCGGTCATCGCTTTAAGCGTTAACTAATTTTAACAGGCGCAATGTCAACATCCACACTCGGTTTTGGAAACATTGGAATCTAGTAAACATTTCAGTGGGAAATTTGCTTTGGTTCGAGCGAAAAAACCTCCGTCATTTTGCACTTTTCAGCCGGAAAGATTTCCGTTTAACCCCATATATTAGTTATGCATACCGCTCTAACTGAAACAAAAGCCAAAACAATAGAAATCCAAAAGCAAAACAATAGCGCATACATACATAATTAGGGGTGGACCATTAGAAATCCTGGGAGGGGGGTAAAAAAATTTTCAGTGTATGAATTTTTTTTTCGGCCTGAGTTTCCTGCAGAATATTTTTTGGGGAGGTGCAAGCCTGCAGTTTTTTTTCCTTTATAAATGCGTGCAAGCTCCAATTTTTTATAGTTGGCCTAATCCATTTTTGGTATTAAATGCTGGAGAGTAGATTTAAGTCAGACTGTCCAAGCTTTGCATGAAAAATGGGGAGAAATACATTGTGTAGTACATTGTGTAAGAATTGAGATGGAGTGGTCGAGCGCCGAAGGCGCGAGCCGCTAGGGGGGTCTGGGGGCATGCCCCACCAGAAAATTTTGAAATCTTGATGCTCTGAAACTCCATTTCAAAAATGTTTGGCAAATTGATGTGGCTTCTCGTCGCTTTGCGTCTCTTTGTGTGGCTCCACATACAAGTACTCGATTTCATTTTATATTTCTTGCCGTTTCTTTAGTTTATCTGGATATCAGAGTTTAAGTATACGCAATTTCGTCTTTTTGTATAGTAAACATTATGAGAATTTGACGAAAATGACAGAACAGATGTCAAAATTGGGATTTTTCCTATCCCGATCACATATCGGTCGGCATTTGGGATTTTCAAGCAAAATCGGGGTAATCTCGACGAAATCGGGACGGTTGGACAATCTGTAATGTATTTAAAAAAATACTTGCGTGTATTAGAGCAGGTTACATATTTCATGATGTCTACAGTGTATTCAAATATGTACATAAACAAGGTTTTGGTTGTATTAAGATATTGGTACATGTACCAGATAGACCTTTGAGGCAGGTAATTTTTGACAGCATTTAACTCAACCTGAAGTTGCTTTTTGATGAATTTTACTACCAGAGAGCATGTCATACTCTCATATGTTCCAGTTTAAAATAAATAAATAAATATATATGTATATATCCAGTTAGCTTGCAGGATTTTATTTTTTTATGGTCAACTGCTTGCAGGAATTTTTTTTGAGACAATTTCCCTTTGCAGGATTTTTTTTTGGTAATTGTCCCCCTCCCCCCCCCCCCCCCCCCCCCCTCCCCCTTCCAAGATTTCTAATGGTCTGCCTCTTATGAGCAATAGTTCATTTTGTTAACGCGCACGCCCGGAGCAAATGTCTCGTCTGAGGGATCAATATTTTGGAATGAAGTATTTACAAGGAATTTCTAGACCGTACCCAGCTCCTCTGTTGAAACGTTTACCCATTATGATGGCTTTCCCTTTGTTTGTTCCGCGCTTAAAAAACTTGGTGACAAATACAGCCGTTCTCAAAGTTCTCAAAGGAATGTGGCTAAGTATCTTATCTAATCCAGTAACTGTGTTAGCGTGTTCCTTGGCTGTGGTTTCAAAACAGCAATCTTCTAAATAAGGCAGCAGCCACATAACTCTCCCGTAAGCGGACATCCACCCTATTTTTCTTTGGTGTCCGCTTATGGGAATAATTCTCGTAAGCGGACAGCTCTACTAACGGACACTTTTTTCAATTCCCGAGGGTGTCCGCTTACGAGAGAGTTGACTGTATTAATATAAGAGGATCAGGATGGGGTTTACTGACAACTGACAACAGGCTTGGAAGACTGTAATATTCTTTAAACCCTTTGAAAATAATATTTTTTTCGGTCTTATCTATGTCATTTGACACCAAGGACAGCAAAAATTTCCTAAACCATGCCTTACGTCTTCCCAGCGTATGAGGACTTCGCGACTGAAGGACTGTTGTTTCTAAAATCCTTCCCTCGTCTCTACAACAAACATTCATTCTATAAATAGTTATCCTCTGAAAATATAACCGCCTGTCTGTTTGTCTGCCTATTCATTTTTAATACCGCAATACAATACAATACAATACAATACGATACAATACAATACTAAAAAGCTAATTAAAAGCTAATTAAAAGCTAATTTATCATCTTTAACACTTGTCATTAAAAGACGCGGTTTGGAAAGTTCAAAGGGCTTCGTTATGCTACTTGCCTTAGACAAAAGAATGACTTGGGGGGGGGGCCGCGCCCCCTCCCCCGTTTTCGACTCTTACTTAAAGTCATTTATACAAGGACAATCCCATAACTTTGGATTTTGACGCATTCGCACTCGCCAATCCAATGTAGATGCATGCGATGACTCTAGTTTAATTAGCTCACATAGCATTCCGGTTACACTTGGATTTTGTTTGTAGAACTGAGTTGGAGTTGATTCAAGTCATGTTTGACCACAACCACAACTGCATTTTATTAAATATTCCAACATTTCTCGTTCAGTATGGGATCCTGGCGTTTGCCAAACTTGAGCGCCCAGAATGCACCAGATAGTATTCTCAGGGTACTTTAATATACTACCAAAATTTTCCGGGGGGTCATACTACCGGACCCCTCCAGAAAGATGCGTGCAAGCGCGCTAAACGGGACCTAACTCGAACATTGTCTATCATGCCAATTTTCACGGCCCCCTATGTCTAAAATTCCTGGATCCGCCTCTGGTAAACTAGATTGTTTGTGCATCTCGTTGAGTACACTTCTCCAGTTGGAAGCGCCTACTGACTAACTAAGGTAAATTTGATTGCATATTATGTTATGTTCACGAAAAGTGACCGAATGATCCTACTCTGTCCATACATGTTTCACTATTTCAATTGTGATTATTACTGTATGTTGCTACGCTATTGACTTAAGCCGATTGAGCTTTTGTAGTCGTAATCAGTAGGACTGTCGCCAATTCTTGTACGGTTGGACATTAACTCCACTCCTCCGATTACATATTACTCCAACGGCTTGTCAAGTTCGAAAGTTGCCTTTTTTAAACGTAACAGCTTATTCAACGCAGCCCATCTATCAACGGCAGGTTCTTCATATCAGACAGCAACATTGCTTTGGAGGAGATGTAGCATATTAAAATCTCTGACCGTGGAGCTGAGCGTCTCCATGTGCGAAACGAAAGCAAATCTTTTTCACTCAGGTTGTAGACTTTTCTAATGCGAGGATGCAAATCAGAGGTCTTTTGAATCTTTGAACCGAACAGAAACAGTATAAATAGAGAAAATTTAGCTGTATTAAAAGAATTTCCAAAATTTCTTAATTTCTTTCATTTGCTATTCTCTGCCACATCTCATCACTGGGGTCACTCTCGTAGCCAGAAAAAACAAACTCGGCTTTAATACGAAGATGAAAACGATCTATTAATAACAAAGTAACAGTCAATGAAAGTTATTTAGAGTGATTTTACTTCATCTGTGAAACACTACCTAACAATTAGTGAGTGATAGTCCAAATTAAACAAAAGGAAACAATGGAATTATAGTCTAATAGTGCGTACTATTCTACTAACTATTTCACAGATGAAGTAAAATCACTCTACTAGTCGTGATTGAACGTGATCATGATGTTCCAAACGGCTAAGGTTCGTGGGTACGATCACCTGCATGGCTGTCCGCTAAGAAATACGATTGTGAATAATTACTGAGCTCATAGTTAATAGAATAAACTGGTTATGAAACTCAGTCAGTCCCAGTTTGTTATATGTTTTTGTTCTCCATTTCTTTTGTTCGTTTGCCTTGACCGTGCACCAAACACAAAAAGGTATTGACCAATAGAAACATTTGGGCTCACACTTTAAACAAAACAATGTGCACGGTCACGGTTCGTTCAACGTAAAACAAAGCAGCTTTGTACACTCTTTTTGAAATTTGTTGAGCTTCATAACCAGTTTGTTCTATTAACTATGCTGAGCTCGACTACTTTTATACTCAAGTGATCATCTTCAAATCTCAAAAGCGGAAAAAAGTCTTGTGTTCAAGACTTACACCAAGGCTAACAGAGCACAAATCAAAACTAACAAATGCTCAGTTATGATCTATAAATAACAAAGTAGCCGCTTAAGTTTTGATACTTGTTGTGATTAAGACGTGATAATGTTCCAAATGGCTAAGTTCGATGGCTATTCGTTAGACCATATTTTTAATTGGATACTCTCATCGATAGAATCTGACTTCTCTGTGCCATACTAACCATGCTGTATATCGCTGGCTTCCGTTAAACACAGAGCGAATGAAAGTACGGTGAAACGACTAGAGGAAAAGTGTAATATGAATTAATATGTGTAATATGAATTAGTGTAACATGAATTAGAATGTGTAATATGAATTAGAATGTAAGTGCTACATACAAAGAAATGTCGAGAGGACAATTCGGCTAAAGGAGCGCGTGTCGTAAAAGTTAATCTTGCTAATAAATAGCTATCCGCTTGCTTGCGATTTGTTCCAAAAAATAGCGAACCTATTAGAAAATTATTAGTAATGATCCTTGTTAACAGTTGTTGTCTGATAGGTGAACAAGAGCAATTAATAGCATGGAAAACTTGGGCTCGGATAATTTCAGCACTTAATAGGCTCGGTTTTTCCCGCATTGGGTCTCGGGCTCGGATTTTACAACCCAGCTATGGTCTCTGTTTCGGATTTTGAAACAAGGGTGTCGGCGTCTCGGCGAGTCTCGGATTTTTATACCATTTGCCACCCCTTTTAAACAAAGGATCTCGGCTCTTGGGACGAAATTGGTCCCCAGGTTTCCCAGGATACTGTTGCAAATGGGTAGAAAAACTGTGTTTTTGTTCGGACGGAAAATTTTTCGCCTTTCGGAAAGCAGTCTAAGATAGCTTCCCCGGCGGCAGCGAACAACAACAAGTGCTCCAAAATTGGTTGAACAAGGTCACAAAAATTTAAATGCCTCAACAATAGTTTTTGTGTCAAGGAATAGTAGAAAAAGTTTGTAAAATCTAACGCTGCAAATTTGTTCTCATTTTCCTCAGCTCCCGCTACTTTTGCTGATTCCGCGCGATGCAAATGTATGCAAGGGATTCTTCTCGCAATCGCAGCGATATGAAAACCTTGCGGCAGCCATTGCGTTTTTCAGCGATGCGTAACGATTATTTACTATGAAAATCAGCTTAGCAAAATCTTCTAGTGACACACCGGGGCCATATAGGGGTGGGTATTGTAACAGCCAAGTTTCCCCCGAGGGGCGGGGGAAAGTTAAAAATGTAACACTGTACAAATTTTACATTCCCCGCTATGTCCCGGGGGTCGGGGGGCCGTGGTTTCAATTGACTGGCGCATTAACAAGTGTTTCGTGTCTTAAAAAGTTCAATTCAGAATCAAAACAAATTGAACAAACACACGGCTACTTAAACATAGCGGCGAAAAGTCTGAAAGAACTGCAGCGTGGACAGTATGTCTTACAAAAATTCACAGCTAAAGGATACAAGAAACGGTTAAAAACTCGTTACCTGTAGTTGATGTGGCTTTTAGTCCCTTCCACCAGCACACTAAATTTTCAAACATCGAAGTACGAGCTGAGTCAATCGCTGTTGTTTACAAACTTGCTCGTTTTAGTTCCTACGGCCGTAATGGCGTCAATTCGCTTAAAACAAAGATCAGAAACTTTTCTGAGGAAGTATTAAGTCTAATCGTATTTCAGAAGTGATTACTAAAGGCATTTTCCGAAAATTGTGCTCCTTCATTCACTTCTTGTCGAGCGGTTGACTTTGAACCAGCTTTCATTGAGCTTCGCCAAGAAACACTGCACTGCGACCGCGACAACGCGAAAATTTCGCGCCTTTTTTGTGCAATAATGTGATCAACAATTTTTTTCTTTTCTTTTCTTCTCTTTTTTTCGTTCCTTTCCCTTTTTTATCTAATAGTTCGCGCATTTTTCTCCCAAAAACACGAAAGTGCAGGCAGCGGTCATTTTCATTTTTCTTCAAAATGCGAAATTTATCTCCATCGTTGGATATACGTCATGTAGACGTAGCGTATATCGATAACTTTTTGACCATATTTGGGCAGTGTATCAATGTGTTAAATAGGCCATTTGCACGATGACGTCATTTGACTACTACTACCAGAATTCATTTCGTTTTTCCTTTCTTATTTAAATTTTGTAATCCCAGTGGTGTTTAAATAACAATAGCCCTAATTTGCACTACAAAACAAAAAACTGAAGGATTCTGGTAGTAGTAGTAAAATGACGTCATCGTGCAAATGGCCTATTATAAAACTCGATAGACGCACGCTAAGCATGAACCAATTCTGAATCTTCGAAGTCAGAACCGAAGAAGTGGAGTTTTAAAGAATTTCCAAGCAGCCAAGGGACTTAACGGTAAACGAAATTACATTTTTCTATGGGAATTTATGTTGATATTAATTTGTGATTGACTTTTTCTTTGTGTTCTCGTTAGTTTTGGAGAAATGTTTATAAAACGGGCTCAAATTCAGTCGGATTGACATCTTGAATTTCACCATGTGCTCAGCCAGACAACTCCTCGATGCGCTTCATTGGTACGCTGTTTGCTTTTAAACCAACCTCGTCCCCAGGGTCTTCTCGGTTTTCAATATGGCGGCGCTCCGGGAGAAGGTTAAAGGCCCATTTACACGCTGCGATTTGTCGGGCCGATTTGTCGGGCCGATTTGTCGGCCACGAGAAATCGTGAAGCAAATCGGCGCGTGTAAATGGCGACCCGATGCGCGCGCGATTTCAGTCCGACATGTCGGCCGATTCGGAAAAAATCTGTGATCGCTTCACAGATTTTCGCGTGTCGGGCCCGATTTTAAGAACATAAACGCAATCTGGACAAGAAATCACGCAAAACAAATTATATCTGCAGTATTTAAACTAACAACAACCTAAATAACCTATTGGATATCATTTGTTTTTCAATAAGTTCTTAGCAGAAAAGTTTTGAAATAAAAAAAAGTTCATGTACAATGCTTGCACTGTACAAAGAGCGCGCGCACGATTTGTCGTGGCCGACAAATCGGCCCGACAAATCGCAGCGTGTAAATAGGCCTTAACACTCGTTAACATCTCTCAAACGGACCTTTCCTTTTCACTTTAAGTTACATGAAGTAAAACCTATTTCACACTTAAAGTAAAATTAGAAAAAAAGATCAGTAAAGTGTATGCCTCGAACCCGAGTCGTATGCTTCATAACTAATATCCTTATCCACTATACCAACGTGGATTAGCTGCCGGGAGATATAATTTTTAACATATTTATAGAGTTAACCATAACAATAAATGAAAGCTAACCGTTTTCAAATCAGTGCTTAACCCTAAACACTGTAGATCAATGCTAAACCCCAAAACGCTACTCTTTGCTTAGCCGGATCTCTGTTCTCTCAGTTCTCTGCCCAATAAAATGGGGTTCTGTTCTCGTGTACATCAGTACTACTGTATAACGATAAAAAATACTACGTTGTGTAAAACCTCATAAGGTGTCCAAGGTCCGTTTGAGAGATGTTAACGAGTGTTAACCCCGGGAGAAGACCCTGGCACACAGCAGATCACGTGATCAAAATCTCCACTATTTGTGGAGATGTTTTCAAAATGGCGGCCAAGGAAAAGAGTGAGAAGATCTGGGTACCAGATCGCAAACCAAGAGGAAAACAAACAAAATGGCGGCCAAGGAGGAGTTTCTGTGGAGCCAAGTGGAACCATTTATCGACCCGTAAAGTGTTTCTTTGCCTTGCACAGGCAATGAAGGTAAAAATTCAAAACGCCGCAGCTTACGAAACATTTTTGTTTTAAAGGAAGCACGATTTTTCACAGGAAAGGAGTAAATTTACTGTCTGTTTTGGTTTCTTATATTATAGTATTTTCGGCTTCTTTTCAAACGATCACGCCCGCAAGCAACAAAATAGCATGAAGTTTTTGTGGTAATATTTTTTTGGATTTCACCGTCCATGCTTTTGCCGTTGCTCTTGCGCGGTTATCACCGTTTTGTTGGCATTTTACCCTTACTTGATCTTTTACTCTGAGATGGTTTGCTGATCCAGTCAGAACACTGACAACAGCAAAATATGTTAAAACAAGTGCTTTTTCTTTACTCATTTCCGGGAATATATCTCCCACCAAGTTAACATTTGAAAAAAAAGGAAAGAAAAGTGAAGACAAGTCAAAGTATTTTTCCCATATTTGTTAGAGGTGTTTGTCACAATTGCTTCTGAGGAAAACATGTACAATTTATGTTGGAAATGACAGTAGTGTGATAACTGTATTTTATTACCAATAAATCAAATAAAATGGCAAAATTGAAAATTGTTCCATTTCCAAATGCAGCTACATCCACCCTAAATGGTGACCAGGGGATGCGGCAGTATTCTGAAACCAGCAAATAAACAAGTCATGGGCCAAAGCTACTTGTCCCCCAATTTAAACATCTCGAGAGAAACATCCCGAGAAAAAGTTGTTTTTGTGAGCTTATGTACAGTCTAAATGTACTGGCAGACGGTAGCGTAATACTGTTTTTGAGAATTGTTCCGACCTTTCACCTAAGTTAAGCTTCTTTATCATCATCGTTTCTGTTCAGAGAGCTCCGCTGTTAGGCTAAGCCTATCTATATATATTATTTTCGCGTCTCACCGAAGTCTGAAGAGTCAGCTGCTTCCTCGCCCTACCCCTGTGGACGCCGGCGAGAGAGCTATGGTTATTAATATACACAAAGCTGCCATTTGCTGTGCTGAAGAGCTTATTTTAGGAATACAGTCAACTCCCGCCTTGCGGACACCCCGCTATTACGGACAGCACCTAAATCCCCGGCGAAAGTTACAGACGTTTGACTGAAACAAATTCCCGCTATTACGGACTTACGGACACTTTATTCGATCCCAACGTCACAATTTTATTGTTTTCTCTCTCGTTATAGCGGACACTGAACAGCATCTTGGAATATTTGCACACATACATCAACAACCTCGTTGAGACCCTGGGAACGAGGTTGATACATCAAGTCTATTTTTTCTGCTTTTTGAAATTGTCTTTGTCTTTTTTGGTCGATTGAATTTAGTCTCCTTGGCGACAAAGTGGGGGAAGTTGTAATTCAAAGGAGAAGTACGCAGAGCCGATTGGAACGATATTTTAAGGCAATGTGATAGCTGATGTAATCAATAGCTGATGTTCAGGTTTTTCCTTGAAAATAATTTTTTTAGAAATGTAGATTACTGTACTTCAGTACAGTAGGAAACCATAACGATGCATGTGTGGACATTGCTGCAACATACGACTGTACACAAAGGGTACGTAACTTCTGTTCTGTTAAAGGCCTACTATCACCCAAAAAGCATTGCGAATTTAACGCAGTCGAAAATTCCCGAAAGAGCCAATCACGAGCGAGCTCGTCATTTGAAAACAAAACCAAACGACCGCAAAGCCGAATGGGTGATAGTGGGCCTTTAAGTTCTGTTCTGTTTGTAAATAAAGTTCTGACGCTCTTTACGTGCGACAAATAATGGGTTTGAAAAAGGTACTGGAGTCAATGAAAATGAACACACATGTGACCCCCTACTGTAAATATGGTTTAAAATGAAAAATTCTCGCATCCCGCTATTACGGACTCTTGCTATTACGAACACCTAATCGCGGTCCCGAGGGTGTCCTCTACAACGGGAGTTGACTGTAGACACAACAAGGGACGATAATTTTCATCTGAGTTCAATCGAGTATTCATATTATTTACTCGAAATATAAAATATAAATGATTCGCTATTGAAATGCCAGAATCAGTTATTTTCTCAGGCCGTGAAGTAGTATCACATCGACAGAGCTTATTTGGTGGTTTCACGCTACAAGCTAAGTATGTCTCAAGCATACGAAATAACGCAAGAGCCGCTTGACTCAAATAAAATAAAACAAGAGCTTGACTCAAACGCTCTAGAGATTCTCACGTAACCACAGGTAGCCAAAACTCAGAAAATTTGGGTTCACACCTGATGATAAAATGTATTCTTTGGAACGAACATAAGCTGACAATCACTATCAATTGTTTGCGCCACTGCGGGTGTCCTTTAGTCGGCTACTGTTTACCCATCGGTCAAATACTTCAGCTTCTTTGAAATAGACATGCAGGTTCGTTTCCATCATGGTCACAAAGTGCGGTTGAAGTATGTGCATTTTCGTAGTAGTTTTCATTTCAAGTGCACTTAGGATGCACTTGGTGGATGCACTTGGTAGCCCTAATGTGAAACTACCAATTATGTGTGTATAGATCGTTTTCACTTTTAGAATTCCACGAAATTCCGAAAATCCAAACAGCTTATTCTACACGGCTCTTCTTTTGACAGGTTCTCCATATCAGCAATACCAATCGTCGTGCCAAGTTTCAAGTCACTCAGTGCAATGCATTACATTGTTTTGGAGATATAGCATGTTAAAATTTTTGGCGGTGCATCTGATCCATGTGCGAAACAAAAACAAGTACAGTTACACTTCTATGACTCTGAATATCCCCAGAAATAATTATGAAGAAAATTTAGCTGTTTACGAAATCGTACCTTACACCCGGCCGGCTGCGATCGGGAATACGTTTGGGAAGATGAACTTATAAAGTTAATAACTACACCCTGTGTTATGATTAGATTCTTATTCAGGTCGTAACAGGACTGAATTAAGAGGTGTTCGCTCGATTCTATGACTGTGACACCGTGACACACGAAAAACTAACTCATAGCATTAACAAAAGCAACTTTTCCCCACCTGACTGTAAAGAAGATCAGAGGATCCTGAATTCCACCGATATTTTGTTTTCACATCTGTTAATCGACTGCGCCTAAAACAAAGTATTCCGGCTTTCTGTCATTTTCTGACGAATCTTTACTATAAGCAAGTAGATAACCTTAGATGAAGTTACAGTTCTCTTTGATACCCCCGACACGTACATAAATGCATAATAATTTTTGGCAAATGAGTCATTCATTTCTGTCACCGTTTGAAAGACATCAAACCATTAAATCATCAAACCATATATAGCCGTCGACAAGAAATCCGGCGATATGACAGAAAATTTAAACGAAAAAGAGCTAAGAGTCTATTCATTATTAAAAAAAATGGCAAGATATTTTGAAACAGCATATTACGGCTATGTAGTTGACTGTTGTAATTTAATGTTTGTAACAAGTCATGATATATGATGCATGTCTGCGAAGCAGGTGCCAGTAGGGTGTAATAAGATCCACGATATGATTGATCAAGTGTCCCAAGGAATTATGACTCCCATTGTAGTCTTTAGCATGTAGTGGGTTCGTGCAAATATATCTCTGTCAGTCAGTCTGTAAGTGTGTTTTTGAATTATTTGTCCACTGAGAAACTTCAGCGCTGGTCGTAAATTCTTATTTCATAACATAAAACATGTCACAATTTCTGGTGGTGTTCAATATTCCTCAGCATTGAGAAAATTGAAATGTCGAGTCGTTTACATGTAAACACTAAAAGCTATTGAATATGAATATATGAAAATCATATATGTGCTCTATCCACTGAGCTACCAAGCCATAAAGATAGATACTCAATTGTGAGTTCGTGATATACCCGATGATAGTGAAATACATGACTGACGATATGAATAAATGAAAATCGTGTATGTGAGCTTCTGATGAAACATGAGTGAAATTTGATCCACGCAGTTGTAGTGTGCTATCAACTTAAAGTGGAACAAGTACATTAGCTTTCTTAACATTCACATCAAATTTATAGTTCTCGCGTGAATTAAGGCATGGCTCCTCGTGTAATATTGGGTTTTCACCATTTTTTCTAGCTTTATTCAGCGACCCCTAATATTTTATCTTATAACCAAGCACTAAAAAACAAAACCATTTTTGGATGGTATTCTGTGTCTGTTGAGGTCACATGACCAGCCACGCCCTAAATTATGCAAAATTTGGAATTTTCAGATTACGGCATGAAAATTCAATTAAAAGCTCCCGTTTTTCCTTCCTTTGTCTTCAGTTTACAAAGTTATACGTCAAATTAAACGGGGAATTTCGAAAACTGTTATTGCTGCATAATCATTCATTGTTTTCCTCTAGTCCCAGTCCCTCTCTAAAATTAAAACGTTACAGTTTACAGAAAACAAATAACTTTAGAAAACCCCGATTAGTTCCACAAACCCTGTGCTAATGGTCATTGATAGAAAACAAATTAAATAGAAAAATATTTTCCCAATATCTCGTAAATTTGTATCGAAAAAAATTGCTTAAAATTGGGCGTGGCAAGTCACGTGACGTAGCAAGTCCATTCATGTAAGCGAAAAAAATATTTTTCAACAATTAAAAGCCTCTTAGAAAGTTTAAAGTCAATAAATCAAATATGTTTTAAAATAAACCACCCCCTTTAAATCGAACGAGACCCATTCCTTAATTCACCCGAGTTCCAGATACATCCATTTGAAATAGATGCAAGTTAAAACGCGTCTTGTTAATACAAGAACAAAAAAATAAAAAAATAATTTGAGCAAAATGCTCCCCCGCCTCTGCTCCCCTTAACCACCCCTGAGCAGGTTTTGAACTCTCCTTGAAGTATTTAGCGCACTGTGACGTTCAAAATGGCAAATAAGGGACTGTGACAATTCTATAAGCTGGTTTCGCCGGCCGAAAGGATTTAAGAAATCTGTCCCCACTAGATCATATGGAACGTATGTTCCTATTATGATTATGAGAAAAGCCGGCTGATCCAGGGTTATGCCAGGCGTATGTCATTTCTTAGCCTGTCCCCATGTAAAGGACAATTTAGGCTATTTTTAGCAGAAATTGCGCCATCGCGTGACACGCGCGTGTGTCTACGCGGACGTCGCGTTTGAAAAACTGAAAACAATGGCGGCCGAAATTTGTACTTTTAGGTTGGATTTTTCTCCAAAGTAAGCGCTTTTATAGATTAAGACTCGCATTTAGAACACGAAACACTCAATACTAGTTTAGGGAAAGTTTGAGTCAAGACATAAATCACATGACCGGCACGAAAAGACCGAAAGGCGCCAAAATTGTGGCGCTGTGTGTACTAGGTACAGTCGAACCTCTCCTTACGGACACCTCCATAATACGGACACCTCTCTATTACGGACACCTCCATAATATGGACACCACTCTATTACGGACAGTTCTCTTGGTCCCGAAGACATCAAAATTCATACAATCCCTACCTCTATAATACGGACACCTCTATAATACGGACACTTTGGTCTGTCCCTTTGGAGTCCGTATTAAGGAGGTCCGACTGTATGTGCCGCTGTGAAGGGTATGGTTTTCAGGCAGTTTAGTCTGGGATAGGGTATAGTAATCAGGGATTTTTGGTCTAGAATAGGGTATCATTTTCCGCGAAACTGATCAGTTGCGTGAAGAAATAAAGTCTAGACAAGGTTTACTAGCAAATGACATTTAAAAATCGGTACGGCGGGCAGTACGGCATTTTTACTGACCCCTGTTAACTAATAACTGTGATAGTAAACGAGTTTCTGGAAAATAGCGAGTCTGGAATAGGTCTAGGATAGGGTAGGGTTTTTCGGTGTTTAGTCTAGAATAGAGGTTTTGCACGGCAGCCATGTTGCATGGCAGGAAGAATAGATTCTTTTCCCTATGGGAAAGAATGTTCTTTCTAATGCAAAACATTTTCATTGTTCCTGCGATGCAACATGGCTGCCTTGCAAAACCTCTATAGGGTTGCAAAATGCAGCTAAAATGGCCTAGTATAGAGTGTTTTCACTCACGTGACGGGCGGCCATATTGGAATGCTAAAACAATAGCAAATGTTTGAATAAGAATAGAGCTAAAGTCCCATAGGATTCGTTTGGGACACCAATATGGCCGCCATTTCATTGTTTTGGGACACCAATATGGCCGCCGTGACGTCACGTGAAAACACTGTATAGGTTAAGGGTCTCAGAGTCCCAGAGGCACACCCCCACCCAAAAATTTACGGTGTCCGTCTTAGAGAGAGTTGACTGTAGATGCAAAGACCGATACAACGTAGGTATGTACTATATTATTTCGGCTGGCCAAACCAGCTTTCTTCAGGTACAATGAAGAAGAAGAAGAAGGCTGGTTTGGCCAGCCGAAATATAGTACATCTTTAAATTTCTACCTACGTTGTATCGGTCTTTGCTTCTATACTATATTTTCACTTGTTAAACCGATCAGATCACTATTTTGATCCAACGTACACTAGCAGGATGTTGACAGGATGTTGGCAGGATGTTGACAGTTTGTCCCAGTATTAGCAACCTCGTTCCCAGGGTCTTCTCGTTTTTCAATATGGCGGCGCTTCGGGAGAAGACCCGGTTTCCTCTCAAAGTGCCATTTTGGAAACCGAGAAGTCCCTGGGAACGAGGTTGCCAGTATTAGTTCTCACTAGTTGGGAGTACATATTCTAAATTTTAAGTGGTTATTTGCTTGAACTTCTCGTTTTTTTTGTGCATGATCAGGAGCGTTGCGTGACGGCACAACTGTAACGGCCGCGTAAGAGACTACATTTCGCGAAAAGAACATTTTGTCGCATAAGTTTACCGGCCAATTTTGCATGCTTTCTTAAAATGTGAGGTGATTGGGGCGGGGAGTTGGACGCAGTGGGTTGGGAGGGTCCATGGAGCAAAACGCCTTAGGAGAGGGGAGGGTCCGAAGGTGTTCAGAATCTTTTTCATAGGAGCCTTTGATTTATTTTTATTTTTAGTGGGTTCCAGGGTGTTCCGGTTAGGTTCCGACGGTGTTCCGGGTCGATTCCTGGTTTTACAGACACCCTATTTTTTTATATGAATAAGCTCTGCACTTACAAAACTCCGAAGAATTCTTAAAATGGTAGTGTGCTGTTACTGAAAGAGAAATTTTCACCGAAAGTGAAGAAAATTTCCTATGAAATCCAAGCGACTGAATTCTTTGAAACCAACAGCGACCAACGGTTGCGGATTTCGCCTGTGAACGTTTGACCCATGTCAGTAAATAAACCAATCAACATTCGTTATTTCGAATGAGATTACCGTTGGAAGATTCCAATAATCAATTTAAAACCTGAATTTTGATTTCAATAATGCCATCCGTTCCCGATTGATGAAAGTCATTTCCAAATAATAAGCGGAACGCGCGGAGTATTTTAACTGTGAATACGTACATACCCAGAATTCAGACAACAAAATTTTCAAAATTATGTTTTTCTTTTCGATATTATTCTGTTTCATATAATATGAACAGACAAAAGTTAAGTGACGCACTAGGGGAGTGGATTGTTTTAAAAGTGTTGGTCGCAATAAAAATATATAATTTATGCCTTTTACCAGAAACCCACAAGTGGGTTGAGACATGTAACGCGCATTCACACCTTCCGAATATTGTCAATATTCATTTTTTGCTTAGTACCATATTTGGACCCCTCGGTCCCTCGAGATTGGAAGCAAGTTGTTCTAGCGAATTGATTGGTTAATATTTTTATCTTGATTTTCCAAATATGGCTGTAACGACTTCTAAGCAAATAGACAATTTTCGTATTCTCGGTATTGAACTGGAACTAGCTTGCAATGGAGGCTCATGCGGGGGAATATCATTGAAAATATTTGCATGTGAAAAGAATGCCCCGCATGAGCCTCGTCTGCAAGCTAATTCCAGTTCAATACCGAGAATACGAATATCGTCTATTGGATAATCGGAAGCTTGTTTTGAAGCGTACAAGGGACAGTTGCACGTTTCAACCAATTTATGGGTTTCTGCTTTTACTGAATAGAGTTTTAGTTGAATTGCTGGAATTTTGAGCTCGGTTTGCGGGACAGGAAGAACATTACCATCGAATGGATAAATCTGGCTACACAGCAGACATGTACAAACCATTAGGTTCATTTTGGTTCACTACAACCTCGCACCAGCAGCTGGTTCGAACTACATGTACACAAGTTCGAAACGATAATTACAACTAGGTATATCCTAAACGTGCACTACACTTAACAGAGCTGAGCAACCGCTCACAAAATAAACTGCGGTTAGACCAGAGGCCAGAAAAATCCTGCAAGAAGAAAACCTTTGTGGGGAAAAATAAGCAGGAAATCTGGGTAGGAACCATGGCTCAAGCTAAAAACAATATAAGCCCATCCTACGAGGCTTTACAATCAAAGCTAAGCAAAACAAAGTAACTGGTGCAGGCCTAGAATGCCTCACCCCGTGACAAACTATAACTTATAGGCAGCATGATACCCATCATGCACTGTAACGGTCGAACCCAGCCCCTGGTCCCGTGTCGTAGAAATATCGATTTCTGTATAATTCGCATTGCCATTACTCAAACGCCATAAATTACATTAACCAAGTGTAACAATTATGGGAAAACTGACAACAACGATGTTAAAGATCATTAAATTAAGAATAACGTCGAAAACTAGCAGAGCTGAGCAACCGCGTACAACGAACTTGAAGATATTAAAAACTACTGTCCTGGTTATTTCGTCCCATAAACCCAAGAGATACGTGAACTGTTGCCCTTGGTAATCAGTTCCATATCTCCTGAGTAAACCATTACAATGTGAAAATTGAGCAAAAAAAAGGATCATGGAAATAGCGAATAAATCCCTTGGAATATTATATAAGAACAAATTTAAAACTGATGGCCTTGCTATTTTGTTCTATAAACCCAAGATATACGAGAACTGCTCAGTGCCCTTGCTAGTCAGTTCCATATCTCCTGAGTAAACCATGAAAATATGAAAATTGATTAAGAAAAAGACGACGAAAATAGGCAAACAAATCCCTAAGAATTATATGAGAAGAAATTGCATTAGACTCACTTCCACCTGCTCAAAACCCATAGCCGGGCATAAGAGAAACCCAATCTGAAGAATAAGAAGCAGCCCCATATTCATAAACTGCAAGAAAAGAGGAGCAAACTATGCACCCGTTACAATCCAAAGCGGACAATTAGCTCACTTAGGAAGACAGTCGCCCATGCTAACTGCCATAATAATTCAATCTGCGCCTCGTACAAAAACAAAAATTAAACAATCCATGAGTGTACAAGCTGTAAAAGTCGGTGAGACAGGGTCGGTTATTATTACAGTCGCCCATGCAAACTGGATAGCAAAACTAGTAAAATTAAATATGTCAACTAATCTAACCAGATGGGACAGCCGTCCATGCAAATATGACCCAGCTGGTTGACAATAATGGGGTGCCAATGCTAGATGAATTCTGTTAAAGTACACAAATGAAAATTGTGAATATTAAGCTATGGGACCAACAAGTTGGGGCAGCCGCCCATGCAAACCGAACCCTCCTTGTTGACCACTTAAAAATTAAAATTTTAGAAGTGACCTTAGTGTTCAACATGAAGCAGTCGCCCATGCAAACTGAAGTGCAAAATTAGAAAAATCTGTCATAAAAAGACTTAACATGACAATACCGTCAGTGAAAAACAAAACACACTAACAATGTTGCTTATTTCATATCCCCACAGGTACAGGCTTAAAACAATTGGATGATACTCTAACATGACAATATTGCAATGAGCCCAACCCCCAGGTAAAGGCTGCCTGGTTAAGCGGGGGGGGGGGGGGGGTACTATAATTGACTCCCCTCCGCATGAATTGTGCACGTACTTCTGGCATGCTGTAAATATCGAGAATCACTGGACAGGCCCCCAAAATCGAAAATCCTGATAATTTGCCAAAAAGTTACTTTTGGGGAGCTATGTTCAAAAATATTATTGAAACTTTCTAGAAGTTTATAGTTTTCGAGAAAAGGGGGGAAAAACGAAAATACCGGATTTTGCCTAATTAATTATGCAAAAATCACTGTTAAATTGAGCAACTTCAGTACGCTTGTGCTGAAACAAGGTGCAACGCTAGAAAACGGGGATATGTTTTTTCTTTAGTATAAATCATCTACTTCGTTTCTAGCCATTGTCCTGTTTAGAGTTTTACAGCGATTTAGAAAGTTTCACGGTTTCTTTAAAAAAATACCATCTCATGCATTTTGTGAAAAGGCAAAAATTGAGCAACTTCAGTGGCATAAAATCCAATATCAAATCAAAAATATATACAAGGATAAAGTTCGGCCCTTATGCTGAAACAATATGAAATAAAAAATCTGGGCAATTCAGATTCGTGTTGACAAAACGAAAACTTCCCGACGCGCTGTGGTCAAATTTGCATAAATTAGCCAAATTGTAAATACCATAAAACTATACGTTCTGAGGAAAAACGATAGACTGCCGAATCGACCCATGAAAAATATGCCTTATCTATTCTAAGATGGTGTATTTCTTTTATCTTAGCAGTTATCTATATCATTTTTAGAGTATAATGTGATCTAACATGCATTCTTTGTTCATTTCCGTTAGCAACATTTTTGTTAGATACTATTAATAGACTTTTTTAGTGAATTTGTGATGACATTCTTGTTGCATTTTTGTTAGCACATTTTTGTTAGATACTACCAATAACAACACAAGAGTAGAGTAGCATATTTTTTGAAAGCGGTTTAGCGAGCGCATGTTTGTGGCCTGACAAAGCCATATATTCATACGTTGATGATTTAGTTATAACTAAGACTTTAGAGAACGTTACAGTAACATATTGTTTGTTTGAGGCTCTTGTAAGATATTTACTCGTGGCGAAGCACACGAGTTGTAAATCCGGCGTTGACTTTTCTTGTTTTTTTTTCGTGTCACATTAGCGCATGCAAATTTATGCACGCATATTTAAGTCTATATCGACGACTATATGGCTTTCGGCCATGAAATACATACCGTAAAATCTCTCCGTGTGTGCACTCGAGAAGCAAGATAAAGAACTACTGCGTACAACTGCACACTTTCAAGACAATTCAAGGCGTTCATGGATGGATAGGATCGTTTGATATTGTGTTCGCCGCTTATTCCTGTGGGATTTTTGCTCTGGCAAGTTCTGTGTTTTATAAGTTATATTAAACTTGCCATTTGCTTAGCGATCGAGCTCCGGGTCGAGCTTAAGTGTCAGCTACTGAATCTAGTGAATGCAGTGTAGTCTTACTTTTAAACCCGTGTATACGTGAAAGCATGATGAACAGGTTATCGGCAAGGGTGTTTAAATAAAATTCACTTTCTCACTCACTCACTCACTCACTCGCTCCTTCCATCAGCTGTAAACTTAGTGAGCAAATGCTTTGTTACGAACACGTTTCGTAACAGGAATTCAACGTGAATCCAACGATAACAATAATTAATTTGATGTAAACGAATATAGACAACAATAAGCTTACAGATGTTTCGCATTTGGAGTTTTTAGTGCAACATTAAAATCGATTTAAAAGGATTTTGCAATCTAAACACGCGTTCTGATGCGTATTTAGCGTAGAATAATAAAATTTAATTCGTAGGTAGCATGTTCTCTTGGACGGCGCAGTGATTGAGTTTGTGGCTTAGTCCCGGACGGCCCGAGTTCGAATCTTCATACAGTCCCCCCCTTTTTTATCTTTTTTTTTTCCTTTTTTTTTTCTTTTTTCGAACTGGACATTATGAAAGTGATGTACTTTTTTTTTCGTTCGTCAAAAATCCTTACGTTTAATTTAAAATCAAAGGCTCCTTGCGAGCCAAGTCGTGAATGAAACAACCATCGGGGACCTTTTCCTACCCTACACAAGGTGGGTACTCTTAGATTGTACATGTTATGACTACTTCCCTTATGTTGCAGATCCACGTATCAATATATTTTACCAAAGAGGATCTCTAAAACCTTAAAACCTTCCTCTATGCGTAGCTAGTATTAACACGAAAGAATGTGTTTACTAGCGAAAATGAAATTACGGACAAACTTCGTCGCCCATTTGTTGTCGTTGGAATATCGTCGAAGGTATGCTATGTTTTCATGACCGTTTGGCTTCAGTTTGCCCTCCTCAGGACGAGTGGCTCCTTGACGGAACCAAAAAAATGAAAAATGAAAGGGAGTGAAGGAAAGAAAAATGGAGGAAAATGATAAGCCTACGACACGAGGTATTCCCAAGCGGTCACCCATCCAAGTACTAACCTCGCCCGACAGGGCTTAACATCGGTGATCAGACGAGAACCGGCGCATGTCAACCAGTGACAGTGTTCCTAAAGTTTACGATGACTTTTCTCCAGTAATCGCAATAAGTCGTATTCACGACATCGAACTGTGTCAGTGTGAAAACGTAAGCTTACGGCAATATTGCGTTACGCGTTACGCGTTAGCATTTCTTCTTCTCGGGTCTTTGATTAGACATAATTTTAAGCTTATGTTTCTCTGTAAAAGCACTCAAATCACTTGGGAATCAATGCTGCAATGAGTTAAAGGCGCCACGAGTTCAAGCTGTGTACAGCTTCTTGTTTGAGAGTAAACCAGCTGCAGGTGGACTGATCCAGACGAGTTGAAATTACATAAAATGTTAATTCTCCTTTGAAAAAAGAAGATTTTTTCTGCAAATTTATTTAACAATGTTTACTAAGGGGCGAACCATTTGACTTTTGAGGGGGAGGGGGGGGGGGGGGGGGGGGGGTTGGAAGATTTCTCTCCTTGGAAAGAAATTTTTTTTCCCACTGACCAACTATAGGCGGATATTTTTTTTTAGTCGGAAAGCGGTACATGGAATTTATTTTTGAGATTTTCCATTGCAGGAATTTTTTTTTCACTCCAATGAAAGAAAGTGACACTCACAGAGGTGCGATATGTACAAGACGTAGAAGAAGAAGATGCGAAATCTGACTTTGGGATCTAATTTTCAAGCAAAGAGACTTTTTCGGGCATTCCAGGAGTGGAAAAATGCAAATCAACAGGAAGCAGCAAAAAGGCCAATGTTCACCAGAGACGGAGGAAAAAGCGTCATCGTGTCATCAAAAAATGTTGGAAAAGCAGACTGTCCAATATTTTAGGCATGAAAAATCGAGATAAATTAGAAGTTCTAAAGAGCTGCGTGGCTACTGCGCCGAAGGGGCGAGCCGCTAGGGGGGTCTGGGGGCCCAGAAAATTTTGAAATCTTGATGCTTTGAAACTCGACCATTTTTGGGGAGGTGCAAGCCTGCAGTTTTTTTTTTCCTTTATAAATGCGTGCAAGCTCCAATTTTTTTATAGTTGGCCCAATCCATTTTTGGTATTAAATGCTGGAGAATAGATTTAAGTCAGACTGTCCAAGCTTTGCATGACAAATGGGGAGAAATACATTGTGTAGTACATTGTGTAAGAATTGAACCGCTAGGGGGGTCTGGGGGCATGCCCCACCATAACATTTTGAAATCTCGATGCTCTGAAACTCCATTTCTAGTGTTCTGAGACGACAATTTCTGTCAAAAATGTTCGGCAAATTGATGTGGTTTCTTGTCGCTTTGCGTCTCTTTGTGGTGGCTCCACATACAAGTACTCAATTTTATTTTATATATCTTGCTGTTTATTTAGTTATTTGGATATCAGAGTTAAGTATACACAATTTCGTTTTTTTATATAGTAAGTATTATCAGAATTTGACGAAAATGACAGAACAGATGTCAAAAACGGATTTTTTCCTATCCCGATCGCATATTGGTCGGGATTCGGGATTTTCAAGCCAAATTGGGGTAATCTCGACGAAATCGGGATGGTTGGACAGTCTGTAAAACAAATGGGAATACATTATGGTACGAAAAATACAATTCAAAGGTTTATTTTGATGTTCTGCATGTTCAATTTCTAATGTCAGTAGACCCACATAAAGTATGACAACGATGATGTAAAACTGATTTTTTATAATGGTTTTGAGGTTTTAGTTTTCATGTGATCTGTTAAGATGTCATGTAATTTAAAAGAAATTAGATAACAGAAATATTAAGACACAATGAACTCCTGTTTTTGAGACAACATTGGTTTATTAAATAAAAGAACATACACTTAAGCTTGGATGTAAAGACTGCACTCAGCTTTGCTAGCCTACAGGCAGGGATTTGCACATTGAACCAACCAACCCATCGAAAAATGTCTATGATTTGTAGGAATTTTTTTTGGCGCACAATCCATGCATGTTATTTTTTTCTTCAGAGCTTACCATGCATGAACTTTTTTCCTTGCTTGGGCGGCTGCAGAGAATTTTGTCAGTAAAATCTTCAACCACCCCCCCCCCCCCCCCCCTCAAAAATCAAATGGTTCGCCCCTTATGCGGATCATTACTTAAATAAACTCCGGCAATTATCAACTGTCTGAAAAGCAGGGGGCGGCTTTGATTGTACCAGGGGAGAGCGGGGCTGATATTCCCCCAGGGGAATATTATAGGTAATATTCCCCCAGAGGAAAAAATGATTTTTTCCCTCCCGACACACCAACACTGGCAAACAAAACTACAACCTGACCTCAACAGTGTTCTGTGGGATTCTTTCGCTATTTCTCACCAACAGCTCTTTGTCGTCCACAGCGACGACTTCCCTCTTGGAGGCTTGTTTTGACCTGTTTTCCACCTGACGCGGTCTTCTTTTTCAATTCTCGACATTCTCCCGCTTCTTCACAGCTAAACAAACCATCCGTCGCGTCCACAATGCTAAACTGAGCGTTTTCATAGCCATTATATATATCCGGCTTCTCAGTCGATAGAAATTCCTCTAACTTTAGGCCTGAATTGATCGACCCGTTAAAAGTATTCTGCGTAACAAAAAATTCTTCCTCCGAGTCACTCATTTCTGACAAATTCAGAGTGAACTTGTGAGAACGTTGCTGTACGAATGCTCTTCACACGTACGTACGTCCAAAACAAAATCCAGTGAAGAAAAGTGTTTGTTTTCGGTCGGTGTGTCAATAAACGAATATGTCTATTATATACTGTATCATGTGGAAACCCCAATGGATACTTTCGGAATCTTTATTCTATTGTTTAGCTCTTCACACGTATGTGTAAAACAGTCTTTGACAAATCCAGCAAACAAAAGTGTTTGTTTTCGGTCGGTATGTCAAAAAACGAAAGAAAAACATGTTTATCAATTGTTTGACGTTACTTTGTCAACCTCGCGCATGCAGAAAATAAGCCGGTTATTTTTAGGCACCTCGTGGATATGTAATATATTCACTGCCTCGGGCTACGCCCTCGGTGAATATATCACATATCCCCTCGTTGCCTAAAGGCTGGTTCTCATATAATCGTCCCGGTCGTCCCGATCGTCCGAGTCGTTTCAAAAAGTGCACGGACGACCGGGACGATTATATGAGAACACTTCTGAAACGACCCGGGACGATCGCAAACGACCCGGACGACTGGGACGATCGCGGTCGCTTGGATAGAACTGTGTTCTATCCAGACGACTGAGACGATCGTGAATAATCGGGGACGATCATATGAGAACTACTCTCAGGCGACCGGGACGACTGAGGCGATCGAAGCAACCCAAATCTACCCCAGAATGCAGTATTATTGCCCAAAACATGTTGTCGGACACAGTTTACGACTGCGCTATTGACGTTCGAGACGACCGGGACGACCATATGAGAACCCAAATCGCTTGAGTCGTCCCGATCGTCTGAGTCGTTTGCAAAAACATTTTTGAAACGACTCGGACGACCGGGACGACCGGGACGATTATATGAGAACCAGCCTTAAAAGTAACCCTTAAGCCTGGTTTCCACATAACCGTAACTACCCCGTAACTGCCGTAAGCCGAACCGGCGGTAGCACTGGGGCCCACCGGCGGTAGTTCTATTTTTAATGGAAACATTCTGTTCCGGCATCTGGGATGACCGGCGGCACGATGTCCCCGGTGCCGGGAAGTTGAGTTGAGTTCAACTTTTCCCGGCTTTACGGCACCGCAGGCTTGATAAGATTTTTATGGAAACACATGCCGGCGGGAACCGGCGACATCCCGGGGGAGTTTCATTGTTCTTATGACAACACATGATTAGAACTGTCCAATCAAATCGCAGCCATTTCTGCGCTAAAAGCTCGTCACGGTCATGCGGTCACAAATGGAAACACACAACTGCGGCTGCCGGCGTATGTATGAATAGAAAAGTCGGCCTTTACTAAGTATTTTTTAGTTTGTAGACTTGTATGTTTGATTACTTTACCAAAGAAAAGGCGCTAGATTCAAATTCAGGCTAAATAACGCAAACGTAGGATCAGAGATGCTCACTCCGTCTAGACGAAGGGAAAATGAGCCGCTCCACAAATTAACCTATGGGGCATTGCAAGTCGTGAAAAAACACCGCCTGGTTTGTGGTTAAGCCCAAATCATACCGTCCAGAAGGACGTCGGACACCTTATTGAGACTTATATAACGGAGTAACTGGTTAGCTTTCAGTTGAGGTTAGGGGCAGCAGTTTATATAGTTAAATTTAGGACTAAGCTATGTAAGCCTAAGCCTAGCCGAGGTCACAGGTTCAATCCTGAGTGGGGATTTTAGATTTTCTTTTTTACACTTAAAAATTTATTGAAAATAAAATTCTAAGTGTCGACATTACGTTATAGAAGTCTCAATAAGGTGTCCGACGTCCTTCTGGACGGTATGATTTATTTGTCTTAGTAGAACATTTTGTCTCGCTTTCGTGCGGTTCAACAGCACAGCTGACCATTACAACGCTGGCTCAAACACGTGCTTTCCCTTCGCGACCTGACGTGCTCTGTGTTTGGTGACTATAATTTGTACTGCTCTGCTACTATTTGCTATTATAAATCGTGCGAAAAGAGCGACATAAAATGACCTACAAACCAAATCACGAGTTGAGCCGATTTAATTTGCTCTGATCTGTGACAAACAAACTGAACCGAGCGAATGTGCTCGATCG
>JAJGOT010001070.1:0-84511 GCA_022457155.1 Cladopsammia gracilis | reverse complement strand
GTTTTGTGATTTGACCGTAAATTGAAGAGTCTTTCTTTATTTGAATTACTATATATCGGTACCTAAAGGCATATTACGTTTTACTATCCCATGATGAAAAGGAGCATTCTGATTGGTTTCTAGAGGAGTCCGGATATTACAATACTGACCGCCTAGATGGACCGCTCACACTCATTTCGATTAATTCACCGTGTTCTATTAAACAGAAACATTTTTCCTATGGCTGGTGGACAATTTGGTGGCCTGAAAAATTCAAGTGTATATGCTTAATTAACATAAACTTGCATAAAAAGAACTCGACCAATATTTTCCCAATACGGATCTCACGTTAGTCTTATAATATCTATTTAAATTTTACAGTAGATTACTCGAGACCTTGCCTGTTTAACTCTTTCAATTCTGAAAAAATTCTGACGTCAACAGAAACGTCATAACTCCATATATATATATATATATATATATATCTATATATATATATATATATGGAGTTATGACGTTTCTGTTGACGTCAGAATTTTTTTTGATGCATATAGTCATACAAACATGTTAAATTATGCTCAATCGTACTTAGGTGTTTCCAGAAATTGAAGACATAGGAATTATTTAATGTGTTAGTTAACTATCGGTAGGGTATTATATACAGTCAACATCCGCATATAAGAACACATGATTTCGGAGGTCAGGCTGATTGAGGACTTCTTTATCGGGTGCTTAGTGACAAATCAGCCTCAAAATGTTCTTAAATTATTTTTAGTAATACTATCCAAAACATTTTGCTAGAGGTATAATTAGCATATTTTAGGAAAATAAAATAGATAATTATTCTGTAATTTGATTATAATAACAAATGAACACAATCAATAAGACAGCTTGACAGCTGATAGAGTTATGTAGTTATCTGACAGCAAACATAAACTTACATGTTTTGTAATTATGACATTTTTTCCATTTCATAAGAACATGTTACAATTTTCATGCTGATCTTGTTCTTATAAAAATGGGGCTTTATTGGCCAAATTTCAGCCTGGTGTTCTTTTTCCATTTGTTCTTATATGCGGGTGTTTACTGTATTACATTGTAAAGTTATTATTGATTCCTTCAGCTATTTTCAATTTGTGTTATCAGCTATGACGCATATTAAAACTTTACCAACGAAACGAATGACTATATGTAATTATTTGAAACATTTTAAGGTAATTCCCTGGAAAAAGAATCTGTCATAGATTTGTAATGAAACTTGGCACAAATATTGAACAAGTCATGAAGGTTCCAAAATTGCAACAAAAATGAGGGGTCACCGTGCTCGTTTTAGTGGTGTACTGCTGACGAATACAGTGTTTAAAGGCATTTTCAGGCAATAACCGCGTGAAGCTAATATGCTCAATATTTCCACTGCATATTGATATTTCGCGTATAAGTTGACTTTATACATATGTATAATCGTCTGTATCATAGAAAACGTGTCCAAAAAGCTTCAAATTTACTGAACACTCGAACAGTAGACGGTTGCTTGGTGTGCGGTCCTCTACCCAAAATGGCTTTCTTCGTAGGATTTCTATAAACTGTGCAAAATCTGATCATAGATTTTTGCTCACTTTTTAAATTTGCGTTGGGAACACTGTCCTGATTGAATTTATGCAGTTTAAAATGGGGGTCACCGTGCTCGATTTTGCGCTAGCGCTCACAGAGTCCCTTTCTATCGTGGGAATGGCCGGCTTTCCTCGCAAAAGCCGCCATTTTTTCAATCTGATGTCGCAATGTTTATGCGCAGTAGGGATGCGCAGTGCAAAACCAGGGAATCACCTTAAACAAACTTTTAATGGTTTCATATTATATATACATTTACCTTGAAATCGAATGATTACAAATTTACTTTTTCCTCACTTCTTTTCTTTGTTTGATTATTTTTCCTTCTTTTTTTCGTTTGATGTGGAAATAACGTTTCTTGCATTGGCGTACGCTCGCGCGACTAAGGGCACCTCACGCACATACACTTCCAACTCGCGCACACATTCACTTCGAACCCATGCACACAATCATTTTGACCTCACGCACACATACACTTCCAACTCGCGCACACATTCACTTCGAACCCATGCACACAATCATTTTGACCTCACGCACACATACACGTCGACCTTACGCACACATTCACTTCGACCTCACACACACATTCTGAAGCAAGTTTATATTTTGTTCTGACGCTTCCCTGCCAAGACCGCTTTTTATTCAATTACAGCGGTTACCATTAACACAAGACCCACAAAGGTCAAACTTGAGTTTGGTGGACGTAAATCAAACAAAAGCCGTTATCATTGTTTTTTAAATTACGACTGGATTCCGAACAATTTTACCATAAATAAATAATAAACATTTTAAAGCAAGAAATTTCAAAGTAAATTCTAGTTTTAAACAGAAGATTTAATTCAACATGATATAAAAACGATCGTGTCTAAAAGTACACACGAGTGGCCACGAGTGAAGACGAGTATGAATTCGTCAAAATATTTTGCTGACATCATAATGACGTCTTCATTACGTCATTTTATCAAATAAACGCTATTTAAACCGTAAACAAACTACTTCCGGAGGCTAAAAAACGTAAATAAGAAAATAATTTACCATTTTATCCTTCTTTCAAAACGGTGGGTATCGGACAGTTCCCGCCAATTTTTGCGCTTTTTTGGGTTGCAAAATAGTTGGTAATGTTGTCTTATTGCACTACATGAGTTATGGATGCACGCGGGAGGAAGCTAAGCAACTTGAGAACCTATCAAACCTCTCAAGTGCATTCATAACTCAATAGTACACGCTGAGCCGTTTAGCGTTTGTTTTATAACATAATAAAAAGAGAAAAACATGAAATGTGCTTACAGGTAGTAGGAGAATTACCAGAATGTTGTGCGCGTGCGCGTGCTATGGCGTGTGCAACGAGAAGTGTGATTTGGATGGACAAAAGTTAGTCACCCTCCCGTCCCTACAAGTAACAGTTTATGGTTTAAGGGGAGGGGGCGCAGGCTCCCTGGAAAACGTTTGGGATTCTGATAGAACGTTTGCATTATTACAGATGCCATCACCACAAAACCAGGCTTTTTTATGACTCTCCCCTTTATACACCATATTTTTTCGTCTAATTCCCATCTTTGAAGCCACATACTTAGGACGCCCCCTCCCCCCTCAAAGCGCACCACCCTCCTACTAAGTAAAAAATTAACGCTCCTAAAGTATTAATTAAACGTCCCTGAGAAAGAAAACGCACTAGCTAGGGGTTCCAACCATTTGACTTTTGAGGAGGGGGAGGGAGGGGAGGGAGGGAGGGAGGGGGGGGGGGAAGAGGGGGGTTGTTGGGTAAGAATTTTTTTCCAAGCCGTCGAATTTTTTTCTAACTTCTTGGTTAAGGTAAAAGACCATTATTTCCATGCAAGAATTTTTTTCGCTCCAAGTCTTTTTGCAAGATAGTTTGCGATATTTTGCGCCTTTGTCGTCACATATATTAGCTTGTTCTTAAACGTTCTATCAGAATCCGAACTTTTTCCATAAACTGTTACTTGTAGGGACGGGCAGGTGACTAAATTTTGTCCATCCAAAATCACCCGTCTTGTTGCACACGCCATAGCACGCGCACGCGCACAACACTCTGGTAATTCTTCTACCACCTGTACAAACAGGGGGGTGGGGTTGGTTGCCATCCCCCCTTAAGGTTTTTCTCCGATATTTTGAAGACCATTTACGATTAGCAATGCCGTTTCTAGTAGCTGTTCATTTGTCCTTAAGAAACATTTTAGTAAAGTTTGGCGACAACCGTTTGCTATGGTAACGAGATATGACGTCATAAGTAACATGTGGTCAAGCCATTTTTTAATAAAATTTTTTTTCACTTTTTTTCAGTGAAAAAACATATAAAATGCTTCCAAAAGCATCAAAATGTTTAATTGTATGTTATTTTGCAACTCTAGCAATTTTTAGTAAAATGCAAGATGGCGGCCGTCTTGGCGGCCATTTTGGATGACTTCACGGACCCCAGCAGCAACCCAACGTACGATATTTACCTTTTCTTGTAGAGCACATCGCGGACTATCTATGAGATGTAAAATAGTTCCGAAATATTGCAACATCGCAAAAACCCAAGGGGGAGAGGCTGGAGGTATGTGAAAGGGTCGGGATTTCACGAGTTGAAGTATATGAAAGGGTAGGGATTTCACGAAGAATAGAAAAAGGGTAGCGAAAACACGAGTTGAAGTATAAAAAACGTAGGGAAAACTGTGATTTATGTATTATAAAAGAGCGCCTTTCAAAATATATCAAACAGACGCACGTAAAGGCTACATGAAAAGGGTACCATTTTCAATGAAAGGTATATGAAAGGGGTACCATTTATAAAGAAAGGTATATGAAAGGGGTACCTTTTCTGTCAAAACGGTATATGAAAGGGTAAGCGTTTGGACCTCGGGGCGGAGCATCTCCGTACAAAACTTTGTCCGTCACCGGGGGGTCGGCCAAACCTTGCAGTGGTCTGTTGCTTATCACTGTTTGTATTTGATCCAATGTGACGCAATAGATCGTTCACGGTATCTGCAGTTTAGTTGATTTAACATTACCAACCAATTTGCAACCCCCAAAAAGCGCAAAAAATTGGAGGGAACTGGGATTAAAGGGTACGGATGGTGGTGCCCCCGCCCCTGCCCCTTCAGCCCCTGTCAGATAACGGCCGTTTTGATAAAAGGATAAAGTGGTAAATAGCGTTTATTTGATAAAATCACGTAAAGAGGACGTCATTATGACGTCGGCAAAATATTTTGATGAATTCTTACTCGTGGTCACCCGTAGTCACTCGTGGTCACTCGTGGTCAATCGTGGTCACTCGTGTGTACTTTCAGACACGATCTCCGCGGCCTCGTGAGTTGTGATCCGCCTACAATTCATCATGCATCACTGAGTTGTAAATTATCACGTGCAGTGAAATTTAAAAGTTTTATTCTAAAAATACGGTTTCTACAAACAGCAGCTTTTCTTTTGTTTAAATTGGCTTGGAAGTTTTACCTTCTCTCAGCAGGTAAAATTGTCCATTTTTTTTAGATCTGTTTGCTTGAATTCCCGTCAGAGTCTAAAATAATTTTAACGGCTTTTCTTTGATTGGTCTTGATTGACGTCCACTAAAACTCAACTTTATCCGACTGTTTTGAAGGCAGTGGGTCGCGTGTTAATGTCGCTAACGTGCCCATGAAACGAAAATTTATTTTCGCTCTGTGGAATGTTTCTCTGTGTGTGACTTAACAGTAAAAGTGTGTTAAAACGATGCGAAATGCTCTTTTTCATGTATTCTCGAAGTTTTGTTAATAATGTGGCTCCATTTGGCGCGCGTCCAAATCGCTGTGACGTCATCGCTGTGACGGTGACGTCATCGCTGTGACGTCAATATACTTGCAAAGAGCTGCGGGAATCATGGTGAGCAAGAGATGAGGCAGATATGACTCGTTCACAAGTATCTTTGACTACTATTTCAATATTATTTAAACGCTTTGAGCTTACGAAAAGCCAAAATAGCGGCTTCATTTTGCCAGTTTTTGTTAAACCTGGGGAAAATTAAAGTTGAAAATTTTGTCAAGTTTTAAGGGAAAATATTTCTATTTTATGAAAATCCCCTCACAAACAAGAATTTTATACAAAACTGAGTTCCTTCACGTTTCTTTTTTAAAAAGCATAATTAGCTAAAAATAGTTCGAGATATTACGACACCGAAATGTACTAACATTTTAAATAAAAACAATTATACAGCTGTCGATCACCCTTTAAAGACTTCACCCTAACAACATGATGTCAACGGTCAACAAACACATCAACAGGAGAATGCTATTAATAATGTATATAAAGATAGCCTGAGCCTAACAGCGTCGCTCTCTAAACAAGCTTAATAACTAAGGTGAAACGTAACTAAGGTGAAAGGTCGGAAGCACAAGAATTAAGATTGACGACCGGGCTATTTTTGAATTTTAGCAATTCTCAAAAACAGTATTACGCGACTGTCTGCACAGTACATTAAGACCGTACAAAAGTTCACAAAAACAACTTTTTCTCCGTCTGGAATAACTAGTAAGACTACTTTCCAAATAAAAGACAGTTGTTGCTTGTCAAAAATTGCCCGAGAAACTGATTTGGAAATCAAAATTGCAAAAAATACACATAAGGCCATGCGAGTGAAGTTAGAACTAAGACTTACAGAAAATTCAAGTCTTGTTTTGTTTACATAAAATCGCTTTTCAACCTATGTAATGAATGAACAATTAGACATAAAAATGAACAACACAATCTTCTTTCGAAAACTTTTATTCAAATCTCCATACGTTTCTGTTGAAACGCAAAACGCGAACCATTTATAGCGCATCGAGGCCGAGCTATTTGTCTTCGATGAAAGAAATCATGAAACGACTGAATTAATTAAGCACGTTTTATATAACCATATTATTCAAAATTGAAACCTTTTTAAATGCAAGTCAAAATTGCACAATACAGAACAGTAAAGTAATAATATTAAGCTTAACTAAGGTGAAAAGGTCGGAAGCACAAGGATTAAACTCAAAAGAGTTTAGCTGTAAGGGAAGTGGTCATAACAAGTATAGTCTACGAGGACCCACCTTGTGTAGGGGTAGGGGGGTTATGCAAGATACCACCTATCTGTTGAGTGTAATGGACTAAATTTTTTGGCTTAAAAATTGGAGATGAGACTTAAATATTCTGTGTGCATGAAGCTTGCAATTCTAGTAAAACGGCACAGGAAGATTTTAATCTTTCTCTCAGTTTCTACTCCTGATAGAATGGGGACTATACCAACAAGACACCATCTTTTTAGGTGGGGGAGAGGGGGTACATAAAGAGACCACCAGTCTTTTTGTAAAATGGTGGGTCCTGTCCGAGTACAGTAGTTTTGACCATTTCCCTAAACAAATGCTTCGACGACCTACTACCTTTAATTTAAGACGAAATCAAGTTTAAAAATAAGCACTTAGCTCTATATTCCTCAAAAAATGCTTGACTTGCAGAGTTACGCAGCCTCAAATGAGGTCTTGACCACTGTTTGAGAAATGTGAAACCTGTCTTGAATAGCAAACCTCGGATAAATGCCGGGCAAATCGACTTTGCAAATGGTTTTCTCGGGCTAACAAACTCAACGAGAGTGTTGAGAGTACAGCTGACGTGACTTTCGGCTGTGTAGCCGCGCGAATAACAAAATTGCTAAGATCCCGGATGTTGTGTGGCGTCATACGCGCATGTTTTGCAACGTCATACGCTCCCGCGAATTAGCCCTGCCCAACGCTCGGACAAACATGTAAAGACACCGCCCGCGAAACATTCCGCCGGCCATGACCATTAAAAATGACGAGCATGGGTTCTCGGAGTATGGCGCTGCGCAGCCAGGCCTTCGGCCCGGCGAATGCTCCGCTATAATAAATAAATACTAGCAGTAATCGGAGATCATGGAGACGCGTTCGAAGGAACTTCCGGCGGAAATGAGCCCCTGAAAAAAAAAAACAATAGGGGCGGCCATTTGGAAGACCGTCTACCAAAAAATCTCAAATTTTACTGCATGTAAACCACAGGACGACCAACACGAACCAAATTGGAATTGCGTTCTTTGAACGCGATAAATTTATGTTTATTGGTCCATTTTAAGTTCCACCAATCACCATCTTGCTACTATTGGTGATGCGGTTAACCAGTTCTTTCTTTCACACAAAACAAACTGTTATTTTTCAAACTGTAATTTCCATCTTGGTCACCTGCAGCCGAAGACAAAATAACATTTCAGTGAATTAACATGATAATAAAAGTTAACAGAACTGGAGCATTATTTTCAGATCAATAATACAAATATTTATTTTCTTTTCAAATTGATAATTAAAAATAGCTGACATTATATTAGAGAAAGGCGTAAGTGGTCGTAAGTGCGGGCAAACTCTTAAGTTAAGTTAAACCTAGCTATTCCTTAAATCATAATTTGGAAACAGACCAACAAAACAAACGATATATATATATATATATATATTTGGATCGGTCTCAACCACAACCCACGAACTTATTATCGTGAACTTATTTTCTTAATTGTTTTTTAAGGCGTCGGCGAATCCAATCGTTTCGGAGGACTATATAAGTTCAGAAGACCTTAGTCGCCTTAAAAATTTGTTATTAATTAATTACACTAACAACAAAAGTTTTCTTTAGTGAAATTTAACCTCAAATGTTAGTAACATTGGAAAATATAACGCTTTTTGTTTTTGGAGGAATGAAAAATATCGGTTTGGGTACGAAAGAAAGTTGGAAAATAGAACCTGAAGCAGCTAGTAAATTCGAAGTCTCCCACGCAGCCGTTATTTGTCTCGTCACGCAACGCAACTCCCCGTTGCGTGACGAAACAAATAACGTGTTCTTCCGAACGGGTTCAAAATTCTAAATCACTCGTCGGTTCATGCTTTTAAACTCGTTTAATTTATCAACATATTCATGGTTCACAGTTCTAGAAAACAAGATGGCGAGTCAAAAAACCTCCCTTGATTTCGAAGCTACAAGACGACAAGTGACAGTTCCGTCTTCGTACAGATGTCTTGTATATGTAGCTGCACCGTACGCCTCCTCAGATGCATCAACGAAGGTCTGTGAAGTAATACTTCTGACTCCAGTTCTGGTTCGCAGACATCTAGGTATGTTGAAGCCACAAATGTAATAATTGACCACAAATGTAATAAAGCCCTCAAATGTAATAAGGACTGACCACAAATGTAATAAAGCCCTCAAATGTAAAACGAATTGACCACAAATGTAATAATGGATTTTACCGTGCGTTCTTTAGTTTGCACAACAGGGTTACCAGCCCTAAGTTGTGAGGACCAGGATTTCGCCAGTCATTCATTATCTTTCTCGGACAACCAAACTTGGACAAACTGAAGTTGTCTATGTAGTGTGTTGGACGTCATCTGTCATTCACATTTGTAGTCAATCCTCATTACATTTGAGGGCTTTATTGCATTTGTGGTCAATTATTACATTTGTGGCTTCAATACTGAAGCCACAAATGTAATAATTGACCACAAATGCAATAAAGCCCTCAAATGTAATAAGGATTGACCACAAATGTAATAAAGCCCTTCTCTGATTCGCCTTAAGGAAATTATTAATACTTGTTTGCTGTTGAAATTGTTAGTTCAAGCTTCTGATTGCATGCATTACCGTATGTGGGACTCGTATCATTTGTGTGCGCATGCTTTTACCAAAAGGCGGGCGATTTGAACAACTAAACTTTGAACTTTATATAAATTACTTTTAAGTGGCATACCCTTCGGTCGCACTAAGTTTTCTCTCTGTGAGTTGATTGTCACGAAACCTGTTGTACACCGGTATCCTGTCTATGCGTGTAGTTTATACTGTTTCATATAGAGGTATTGCTACTACTGGGTGATATTACGGAGATTTTATTTGCCTCTGAAATGGTAGAGTATGCAGCTGAAAGAAGTACGCAGTTTATTTGACAAAATTTTACAAAGTCAGGTTGCGAGGTGCTCTTCAGTATTGTCGTTGTTACTTCGGGATTGAACACGTGACCGATATAGTCACATGAAGTGAAAGACACGTGATGTTTTTCTTACGCCAGAGACAGTTCTGTCAAAGTTTAGTGGCAAGGTGATATAACTACTTATTTCCGCGTTGATCATGACGTGGTATACCGCTTAGACTTCAGTGAACTGAAATGAAATGACAAGAGGCTATCATAAATAATTGCTTACGTTCGTTCAGGTTGTGAAATGTGAATAAACGTTTCTTTTAACTTGACAGCTATTCACTCCGAACATTACTTCGTTTACATTTTATAACTGGGCCTTGGTTCCGTACTAAAAAATGTTTAAGTGAGATAATAGCAACTTCAGGTTTGGTCACGTGAATGACAGATGACGTCCAACACACACATAGACAACTTCAGTTTGTCCAAGTTTGGTTGTCCGAGAAAGATATGCATGACTGGCAAAATCCTGGTCCTCACAACTTAGGGCTAGTACTGACCCTGTTGTGCAAACTGAAGAACGCACGGTAAAATCCATTAATACATTTGTGGTCAATTCGTATTACATTTGAGGGCTTTATTACATTTGTGGTCAATCCTTATTACATTTGAGGGCTTTATTACATTTGTGGTCAATTATTACATTTGTGGCTTCAACAAGGTATACGAAGACAAGGGAGGTCAGAAAGTTCTTCAAACCACTGCCGAGCTTTCCCTGACAAGCTCTCATCTACCGAGTCATCCCATTCAACTCCGCTTTCCCACATCTCTTGAAGAATGATCTTGGCCCGGACAACATATGGCGCTAAGAATCCAAGGGGGTCAAACAAGGTAGCGATCTTCCTTGGTACCGCTGTGATCCCCGCTAGGCTGATGCACTTGGTATTGAACTCGTCTTCATTAGGAGACCACAACACTCCCAGAGTCTTCACAACGGGCGGTTCACCTCTATCAAGATCAACCTCCATAACACAATCAGCAGATGGGATACACTCTAACACATCAGGAACATTAGACAGCCACTTCCTCGCATGCATTCCCGCTGAAGCCCACAACTGCGACAGCTGCTTGTACAATTCAATGCCAGTCTTCGTATCCGGAACTGAGTCCATGCTGTCGTCCATGTAGGTACTCTTCAAAACCGTCTCAGCTCCAAGGGGAAACTCTGATTGGTGTTTCTGAGCATGCTGCTGGGCGACAAACTGTGCCAGAAACGGTGACGAATTTACTCCGAGCACAATACGGTCGAACTCAAAAACATCAGGATCCTCTTGAGTGTTCAAGTTTCGCCACAGGAAACGGTGATAAGGTCGGTCGATTGGTTTTAACTTGATCTGTAGGCACACATTTCCATAATATCGCACATTAAGGCTACCGGGTCACGTCGAAACCGTAGCAAAACAGCAAACAGGTCATTTTGGAGCTTGGGACCTTGCAGCAAAACATCATTGAGAGACACTTCCTCATACTTGGCAGAAGTATCAAATACAATTCGGGTCTTTGTCGTGGACGTGTCTGGCCTCAGAACTGGAAAGTGGGGCAGGTACCAGCCTTGACCAGGCTTCTCTTCTTCTGGTGACACCTTACGGATGTACCCTTTAGCTTAATACGCCTGAAGCACTTCACTGTAAGCCTTGCCAAGTTCAGGAGATATCTGAAGTCGTTTCTCTGTGTTCTGCGGGCGGCGCAAAGCCATGTTGAAGTTATCTGGCAACTCATGGTCTTTGGTCTTCCATGGCAAACCAACGCTGTAGCGGCCATCTTCAAAGGCCAGGGTCTCAGCAACTCTATCTCTGGCAAGCTTCTCCTCTGGTTTGACAGTCTGGATTTCTTTGGGCTCTTAAATTTCCCAGAGACGAACAAGATTGTTCAGTTCACGTGAGTCATTTACCAAGAATGTGAAATTGGTTTGAATTCTGTCTGCCTGTAACTCGGGGTTGCCGTCCATCCCAGTGGTGTCAATCTAGCAATGAGCTCTCCGGGTCGTCCTCTAACATCTTCCAAGGAGTACAGCAAATCACACTGATCTACTCCAATGAGCAATTCTACGATGGGCCTGGGCCCCACTTGTGGGAACTTTATACCCTTCAAGTGCTTCCACTTGGATTTGTACAAGTTCCAGTCCACAACTTGCATGTTGCCAGTGACTCGTTCAGTTGTGTAAGCAGAAGCTGATTTGTGCACCTTGTCATCCAAACTGTTTATCGTAAACTCTACTACTGAGGAGTCTAGCTTCTCCTGGTTATCATTAAGAACCTTCACAGTCAGCTCATGTGGTCTCCCCTCCAGTCCAAGTTCTGCGGCAACATTACTATTTAGATAGGACCTACTGCTACCTTCATCCAGGAGGGCATTCACTTTCACTTGTTTAGTTCCATTGGTCAGGTACACAGGAACGTTCCGCAGAGCCATGAATTCAGAAGGAACAGTGAGTTTCAATGCAGTGGTCGTCATGTGGGTCCTCTCACTAAGCTCCCCTTCTACAACAGTTCCACCTGCAGGTGTGCCGGACAGCTCTGGTCTAGTTGCTGAAGCACTGTGAAGGTTCCTGTCTGCAGCGCCGTCTTCATGAAGCATTCGATGGTGAGCTGACCGGCATCCATCTAGTCTACACACTCTACTCTTAAAACACGTTTCACCTCTATGTCCATCAGCTAGACGACGAAAGCACAGTTTGTGTTCGGTGGCTTCTTCCCATCGCTTTGACACTGTCATCCTCTTAAAGCTCTCACAAACCCAAACCCCGTGTTGTTCATTGCACACCTTGCACACCCGATTTGACTTCTTCTTCCTGAGTTAGAAAGGCTTTTCCTTGATGTTTAAGAACACCAGTTATAGTCTCAGAGTCTGTGGTCAAAAACTCTGACTTTCTGTCGACAAACTCTCTAAGTGTTCCCACATTCTCAGTGCGATGGTTGTCGTTAACCCACTGCTTGTACTTAGTGAGAAGGCCTTTGTTAAACTTCCGCTGAAGAGTGATGTAGAGTGATCCACTTCCTAGCTCGGTTTCCTGGTTAGCATCCGTCAAGTTAACAACAATTCCATCAAGGAGTTCAGCAAACTTCTCCGGGTCTCTTTCATTTCCTTCTTTCACTGGTTTGAAAGCGTCCAACTCTTCAAGTCGAAGTGTCAAAGCCCTTCGTTGTCCTCCATACTTTCGCTCCAGTCGAGTCTTGGCTGCTTCGTACGCTGCTGCTGAATGTCCCAGGTTCTCAATGACTTTAAGGGGCTCACCCTGAAGGCACTCTCGCAACCGCAAAAGCTTGTATTCTGGCGTAGCTCTAGCACGATCCACACAAGAATAAAATGCTGCCTTCCAAGATTCATAATTATTCTTCTTGCCAAAGAACTTGGGGATGCTTACTCTTTTGAGTAGGGCAGGAGAGTCAACACTAATCTGGTCTGAAGAGGACAATGAAAATGGCTGGTTGCTCCAAGTGGACAAAGACTGCCTAGGTACTTGGTGTATCCCTGATCATAATGTATGCTACTTCATGTATCCCTTATTGTAATGTTTTTAGATATATTGCAGTGTAATTTAGGGTCGGATTACAGTATCTAGGGTTAAAGCACTGATTTTAGTATTTAGGGTTAAACACTGATTCCAGTATTTCCAGTGTATTGAAAGGGTTAGTTCTTATATATGGTCTGGGCTGGCAGCATATTATCTTATATCCCTTAAAAATTACGATTTCCGGCAGCCAGTCCTCGGTAGTACAGTAGATAGTAGTGCATGGAGTAGATCATACGGCCCGGGTTCGATTCCCCATTCTGCTGTTTTTATCTTCTTTTTCTACTGAAATAAAAACTAAGTGTTTAAATACAAAATAATAAGGGATACACCAAGTACATACCAAAGACTGACCTTGGCCTCCGCTGAAGGGTACATATAATTGTTGCGTTGGTGATAGTACATAAGTACTCGGTGAGGGCACAGTTACTGCAGTAAACGGTAAAGCATGTGACTGATTCATTAAATTTCCGACTGAAGCCACAGGTGCCACTGAAGTTGCCTGCTGCAGCTGAAGGTGCTGTTCTACCACGACGGGCATAGGCGGCACTGAACTCGGAGGATAAAGCGGAGTAAACGGAGTAGACGAATAAACAACTCCACCGAACGAAGGCGGAGACAACAACAACAACATTTAGCTTTATTTGCATGACTGTAGATTTTACAATATTGCAAAAGCTTACAACTAACTAACAAAAGGAAAGAAAACAAAAATGAACAAGAAGCTGTACACAGCTTGAACTCGTGGCGCCTTTAACTCATTGCATAATTGATTCCCAAGTGATTTGAGTGCTTTTACAGAGAAACATAAGCTTAAAATTATATCTAATCAAAGGCTCCTAAGGGCCAACCCGAAAAGAAGAAGAAATGCTTACGCGTAACGCGTAACGCAATATTGCCGTAAGCTTACGTTTTCACACTGACACAGTTCGATATATATAAATTTTTTTAAATTAAACGTAAGGATTTTTGACGAACGAAAAAAAAGTATCACTTTCATAATGTCCAGTTCGAAAAAAAAAAGGAAAAAAAAAAAAGGACTTTATGGAGATTCGAACTCGAGCCGTCTGGGACTAAGCCACAAACTCAATCACTGCGCTGTCCAAGAGCACATACTACCATCAAGACGCGTGTTTAGGTTGCAGAATCCTTTTACATCGATTTTAATGTTGCACTAAAAACTCCAAATGCGAAACATCTGTAAGCATATTGTTGTCTATATTCGTTTACATCAAATTAATTATTGTGGTCTATTGTTATCGTTGGATTCACGTTGAATTCCTGTTACGAAACGTGTTCGTAACAAGGCATTTGCTCACTAAGTTTACAGCTGATGGAAGGAGCGAGTGAGTGAGTGAGTGAGTGAGTGAGTGAGTGAGTGAGTGAGTGAGTGAGTGAGTGAGTGAGTGAGAGAAAAGACTACACTGCATTCACTAGATTCAGTAGCTGACACTTAAGCTCGACCCGGAGCTCGATCGCTAAGCAAATGGCAAGTTTAATATATAAAACACAGAACTTGCCAGAGCAAAAATCCCACAGGAATAAGCAGCGAACACAATATCAAACGGTCCTATCCATCTATGAACGCCTTGAATTGTCTTGAAAGTGTGCAGTTGTACGCAGTAGTTCTTTATCTTGCTTCTAGAGTACACACACGGAGAGATTTTACGGTATGTATTTCATGGCCGAAAGCCATATAGTCGTCGATATTGACTTAAATATGCGTGCATAAATTTGCATGCGCTAATGTGACACGAAAAAAAAAAAAACAAGAAAAGTCAACGCCGGATTTACAACTCGTGTGCTTCGCCACGAGTAATAATTAAATTACATTGGTGACAATTTGAAAATTTCGGAAATTCAAACCGGATTTTTTGGTCGAATGGATCGCGCCCTAAATCACTCGTCGGTTCATGCTTTTAAACTCGTTAAATTTATCAACATATTCATGGTTCACAGTTCTAGAAAACAAGATGGCGAGTCAAAAAACCTCGTGGTCTCCTAAGCTAATCTTGCGCATGCCCGTGACGTAACGAGGCCACACGACACCTAACTCTAGTCCCTAGTCCTTCTAAACATAACGGCTGCGTGGAAGACTAATCAATTCGGGGGATATTAAAGATTCTTTTAGCTGAATACAAAACGGAAAATATTAAACACATAGTTCCCTTTAAACACGGTACTAGAAAAACGGTACAACGGCAATTCCAAGCGTTTTTCTAAACAGTCCTCGTTTGGAGACCCTATAATATAAAGAAAAAGAAAGCACACGGTACTAACGTAAAGTGTTAACTATTTTTAAAGCAAGTAACCGACCTCCAGCGACCTGCGGTTTTCTTGTTTTAATCGAGTTTCAACATCAAACGTGCGTGTTTTATTGAAAGGCACCGACCGTTATTAATTATCCTTAACATCTGCATGCGGACGACACCTCGCCTGCGATAATTAAGGCCTTTGATGTTAAACACGTTTAAACGTTTTGTATTTTTTCATGGAATTTCAATTTTCTAACTAGCTATCATTTCAAACTTAAACCTAACCAATAAATCTCTTAACAAAGCCAGATATTCCTCGTTGGGTGTTACTGATGATGAGGCATATATGACTCGTTCAAAAGTATCTTTGACTACTATTCCAATACGCTTTGAGCTTACTAAAAGCCAAAATAGCGACTTAATTTTGCCAGTTTTTGTTTAACCTGGGGAAAATTAAAGTTGAAAATTTTGTCAAGTTTTAAGGAAAATATTTCTATTTTATGAAAATCCCCTCACAAACATGAATTTCATACAAAACTGAGTTCCTTCACGTTTCTTTTTCAGAAAAGCATAATAAGCTAAAAAATAGTTCGAGATATTACGACACCGGAATGTACTAACATTTTTAATAAAAACAATTATACAGCTGTCGATCACTCTTTAAAGACTTCACCCTAACAACATGATGTCAACGGTCAACAAACACATCAACAGGAGAATTCTATTAATAAATAATAAATAAATATAAATAATGTTTATTCGTCCATTTTAAGTTCCACCAATCACCATCTTGCTGCTATTGGTGACGCTATTAACCAATTCTTTTTTTTTTTCAAACTGCAATCCACAAATTGTAATTCCCATAAGGTCACCTGAATCCGAAAACAAAACAATATTGCCGTGCATTTACATGATAATAAATGTTAGCAGAACTGGAGCATTATTTTCAGGTCCATTAATACAAATATTTATTTTCTTTTCAAATTGATACTAATTAAAAATAGCTGACTTAAGAGAAAGGCGTAAGTGCAGGCAAACTCTTAAGTTAAACCTAGCTATTCCTTCAATCATAATTTGGAAACAGACTAACGGACTTCCTTAAAAACAAAAACAAACGGTATCTTTGGATCGGTCTCAACCACAACCCACGAACTTATTATCGTGAACTTATTTTCTTAATTGTTTTTTAAGGCGTCGGCGAATCCAATCGTTTCGGAGGACAACTTGAATATAAGTTCAATCAGAAGGCCTTAGTCGCCTTCAAAATTCGTTATTAACAAGAGGCTCCCAGCAGCCTATACTCATGCGCATGCGTAAGAAAGTTTTATGATATATTTTAAACATGATAAGAAGATGTCCAACATGGAGAAGAGTTACTTCGTTCATTCAGTCATCGTTCCTGCAAACCAAGTTGTTTACTATTGATTGTTTTGTAAATGAAGGCTGTACCACAATGAAGCCAGTGATTCGTCTAAGCCTTATATATACCTAACGTGAATATTAGTAATGCAAGTACGCGTAAGGTTGCAGGAGACGCTGTCGTGACATTTCAGTGACGCTGTTTTGCCGGAAGTGAGAGTAGCCGGAAGTCACTAAACAGGAAGTGTAAAAGCAAAGCTATGAACCGGAAGTGTACAATTTAAAATATGCGTGCATAAATTTGCAAGCAAAATCGTGACAAAAAATAATAAAAATAATAATAACAAGAAAAACGGAGCCGAAACCTTACCTCATGCCGCTTCGCGCATGAGTAATGAGACTAAATACAAACGTTTTCTTTAGCGAATTTTAAGCTCAAACGTTCATAACATTGGCAAATATAACGGTTTTCGTTTTTGGAGGAATAAAAACTATCGGTTTGGGTACGAAAGAAAGTGGGAAAAGAGAAAACAACTGGTAAATTAGGGAGATAAGATTCCTCGCTGTAATATTCAGCTAAAAGAACGGAAAATATCAAACGCATAGTTCCCTTTAAACAAGGCACTAGAAAAACGGTACAACGGCAATTCCAAGCGTTTTTCTAAACATTCCTTGTTTGGAGACCCTATAATATAAAGAAAAAGAAAGCACACGGTACTAACGTAAAGTGTTAACTATTTTTAAAGCAAGTAACCCTCCAGCGACCTGCGGTTTTTGTTTTTAAAAAAAAAAAATTAAAAAAAATCGAGTTTCAACTTCAAACTTGCCGTGTTTTAGTGAAAGGCACCGACCTGGCACCGACCGTTATTAATTATCAGTTAACATCTGCATGCGGACTACACCTCGTCTGTGATAATTGAGGGCTTTGATGTTAAACGTTTTTGTTTTTTCATCGAATTTCAAATTTCTAACTAGCTATCATTTCTAACTTGCTCTTTATTGTCCAAACCTAACCAATAAATCCTTCAGAGCATTCTCGAGAATTATATATTTGCTATCCGCCACAGGAAATTGTACCGCCATTAATTTATGGCCGACTAAATGTCTGTTGTTAAAGTAAATCACTACTAGATTATTCAGTCAGCCAATAGTTTGCCTCCATGTTAGTATTCTCGTTATAGACCGTTTTTATTACTAATACATTGCCTTCGGAATTGGTCGATCCCCCATATTGTTAACTCGTATTTATTCAGGACACCCAACGTAACGTCGGTTGCAAAACTGCCAAGGCCTTGGTCTCGAATGAGTTATCAAGAAGCCATCTCAAGCAGATCCGATTCTCATTAAGGTAAGCCGTTAAATAAGGGAACTTATTCAGTGAATAGTTGTGTAATACGTCTAGGCATTTTTACTTGTCAGGATTTATTTTTTCAAAGGCTCGTTAAAGCTCGTTAAAGCTCGTTAAAATACCCAGTCGTATTAGACAACTTTTCAATGAATAATCTTTATTTAATCGAAACTTCGATCTTAAAAACGAAGGATTCCTTACGTTTTTGTCTTTTGATGTATTAGTGATAAGGGTAAGTTTTTTTATGACGAAGAATATGGTAAACCTTTTTTATGCGGGAGTTAGTTCACCTATTTTACGTCGGGTATTTTTGGCAGTAAAAAAACTGAAGTGTTTGACCTGGTCATTTTTTGCAGAAATATTTCAGATTTGGACAAAAACTGAGAGTCACAAAAAGCGAACTCCTCAGTATTACCACGGCGGTCGACGAAAGTCAAATTATTTTATATAAAATATGGCTTCAGTCTCTGTACAACTAGACAACTTCTTTGAAAATTAAATTGTCACATCGCGCCAATCAAAATGCTATCATGATCTCCTTTGACAACACCGTTACTAAAATATCGGCTAAAGACAGCAAAAAGAAGCAAAATGAGAAATTTGAAAACTAAAAAATAAAAAACTAGCTCGTTAAAATACCCAGTCGTATTACACAACTTTTCGATGAATAACCTCTATTTAATCGAAACTTCGATCTTGAAACGAAAGGTTCCTTATTTTTTTGTCTTTTGATGGATTACAGATTAGGGTAAATTGTTCATGACGAAGAATATGGTAAACCTTTTTTATATAGGAGTTGGTGTACCTATTTTACGTCGTGTATTTTTGGCAGTAAAGAAGTTTTTGACCCAGTCTTTTTTGCCGAAATATTTCAGATTTGGACAAAAACTGACAGTCATAAAAAGTGAACTCTTCATTTTTTTTTACCACCGCGGTCGACGAAAGTCATTATTTATATAAAATATGGCTTCAGTCTCCGCAACTGGACGCCACCTTTGAAAATTAAAACGTCACATCGCGCCAATCAAAATGCTATCATGATTTCCTTTGACAACACCGTTACTAAAATATCGGCAAAGACAGCAAAAAGAAACAAAATGAGAAATATGGCATTGCAATCGCCATTTATAAAAAAAACTTAAATCGAATGGTTTCGTCTATTTTTCTCTTTGAAGGGTTAGGGTTAGGATTAGGGCAAATTTCTCACGACGAAAATTATGGTGAACTCTTTTTCAAACGGGATATATTTAGTTTACCTATTTTACGTCGTGTATTCTTAGAAGTAATAAATGAGATATTACACCGATGTTTACTGTTGAAATTTCAGATTTGTGATAGAAAAAGTCATAAAAAAGTAAACTATCCTACCACGGCGATCGACGAAAGCCATATTTATATTTCTGTAAAACATGGCTTCCCCTGTACAACTGAACGGCTCCTTTGAAAATTAAATCGTCACATCTACCCAATCGACTGAAATGCTATCGTGATCTCCTTTGAAAACACCGTTATTAAAATATTGGCTAACAAAAGCAGAAAGAAACAGAATTTCAACACTCTGACAGCAATCGTTTAGGAATTATAGCTAGTCTGCGGCCATCAAAAGATTCATTTATCCTTTGGGCAATAGCGTTTACGAAAACTACAAAGTGTGCAAATGCTCCTTCACTGGACCCGTATCATAATCGAGTCCCACATAAGACTGATTATTTTTTTTCTGGCTTTATCCCTGATTCAGACAAATTCTTCTATTAAATGGGCACGACTGCGAATATCTTTCTCTTTCTATTTATTAACAAAGTACTGAGTAACTTTTTGTTTTACTCGATACGTTTAAAGGATACACCTTGACGAGATAACAAAATGGACCTCATCAATACATCAGTCCCTAACTGCAACTATACAGCAAATTTCACTGCGAATTGTTCGACATTTCCACGGCAACATCCAATGCCAAGAATGCCCATGGTGAATCCTTATGAGGAGTTCTTCAAGTTCGCTTTTGGCTCCGCCATCTACATGATTATCGTTTCGTTCATAACCGTCATCGCAAACGGCTTGTTACTCCTGGTGTTTTTCTTCGACCCTTTGAAGATCTTCAGGAACGCTACAACTTATTTCCTGATCGGTCTTTCCATTGTGGATATTTTAACAGCCGCAACACAAGAACCTTTGTACGCTACGTGTTTCATAATGATGTATACTAAGCATCGTGACACTGCTACTACTTGTCCACCTCTTTTGAATGCTGGGCAGTCGATCTCGGTAGCTGCCATGAATGCTTCGTTTCTTATCGTGCTTGCATTTACCATCACACAATACATTGTTGTCATTTCTCCTCTGAACCACGCGCGAGAGGTGACGAAAACGCGCGTGTTTGTTTGCATACTGGCCATCTACGTGTATGCCATATTCTTCAGCATTTTGCCTGAGATGGGGGTTCCTATCAACGTCCTACGAAAGATCGATAACATATTTCATTCTATGTTCTTAAATTATCACACCACAATCGTCTTGGCTTTCAAGAAGGAAATGGCCGCTTCTAAAAACCTTCGTGAAGACAACAACATTCAAGATGGAGGCAGAAATAACAGACAAGTTGGCATTGAGCGTTCGTTTATTATCGTTAACTTTCTTCTGATCGCCATCTTGTTCTTTTGTTCTCAGCCAGCTGCCATGTTGTGGGTTTGTTTGCATACTGGCCATCTACGTGTATGCCATATTCTCCAAAGAGAACTCTAAAAGTCCAAACGTTCTTATTGTTAATCTTATGGTGGATAACCTGCTTTACCTGAAATTCCTGCTTGACCCGTTTGTGTATGCATGGCGAATCCCTAAATATCGTCAGGCGCTTAACATCGTCATTACCGGTAGGTCACCGTTCAGTAATCGGGTTATGGCTGAGATGAGCAAGTCACGTGACAATGCGATCACTCTCGAATGTAATAATATACCACAGGAACAAACAGTTTAAGCAACCAGAATTGTGAGTGCCTGTCTTTATTGGCCACTTATGTCAAGGATTGCACGCGAGTATTGTTTAACAAATACTTCATATTTGACAGAGTTGTTTGTCATTTTCATATTACTTCATATATGACATAATTTAGTGCGTTTTGGTGAATTTTTATAGATAAGGATACTTTGTGATGCCTGCCACGGATTAGCGTGGCGCCCTCTGTGTGCAATAGTATAAATATACTAGCCTTCTATCACATGCTGTTCTCATATTGGCTAGGCTACTCGCTATCTATTCTGTTGTAGAAAGTATGTAGAGTGAGTAGTCTATTGGCGTCCGCTTCTTCGCGTTTTCGAAGCCGCGTCTATGAAGAGTATTTTTTGTTAAGTTTTGAAAGTCTAGTAGATTTATACCAAAACAATTAGATCTTCGCTCTTGATTTCTATCGCGCGATAGTTGATTCGGGCTTCGCCCTCATCAACTATCACGCGATAGAAATCTCGAGCTCATAATCTAATTTTAAGTATATTTCTTAAGACTTCGTTTGGAGGGTGCAGTGCCTATTTGGCAATCTTTATATATTAATATTTTCAATTATGTATACACCTAACCACCTAACTGAAAAAAACGTTGTCGAAGGGGGGGGGGGGGGGGGGGGGGGTGTGCGGCGCGGGCGAGGGGAAGCATAAACAATAGACGACCAGAGGAATTCTGGGAGCAAGACAAATAAGGCTTGTTAACATTTTATTTATCAGTATTTAAGATCCATTCCTTCCTAAAAGTTTCAGAGGATTGTGCATACTGTGTCATTAATAATACGTATAATAATTTGAGAACAAAAAGAAGGTTTCTCTACTTTTCAGAAAACTTTTCGGTCGTATTGTCATGTTTTTACACTTTACACCTTACAACGTTGTTTCAATCAGCTGTACATGGAGGTATGACTTTTCTGTTGACTTCTGAATATGTCTGGATGTATAAAGTCCTGTAAACATGTTAAATTATGCTCTGAATCGTACTTTTTTGTTTACTAGGAATTATTTTTAAAATGTGTGTCGTGCCTTCCGTTATTTATTTAACTATCGGTAGGGCATTATATATTATATTGTAAATTCATTATTGATTCTTTCAGCCATTTTCCATTTTCATTGTCAGCTATAAAGGACTATAAAATACATAAAAAGATAATGAGGACTTTACTAACCAAACGAATGACTATTTAAAGGAATGATATTTTAGACATGTTAAACAAACTTCGAGGAACCCTCGTACGTTTTTATCAATGCAGGAGCAATGCGGGGAGATGCCTTGTTTTTATTACGGATTTCAGAACCGAAGAAGCGGAGTTTTAATGAATTCCCAAGCAGTCCACTGACTTAAAGGTAAAATAAATCACATTTTCGATGGGAATTTATGTTGATATCAATTTTTGATTGCCTTTTCCTTTGTGTTTTGGAGACGTGTTTATGACACGTGCTCAAATTAAGTCGTGTTGTTATCTTGAATTTCATCAAGGACAGCTCTGCCTTGATGCGCTGTAAATCGTACGTGTTTTACTTTTAAACAAACTAATGAAGATTTGAATAGAATTTTTCGAAAGAAGATTGTGTTGTCCAATTTTATGTGCTTGTTCATTCGTTACATAGATTGAAAAGCGATTTTATGTAAACAAAACAAGACTTAGATTTTCTGTCTTCATTCTCGTCTCCTTTAATATGCAAATATGTTTGTGTATTTTTTCAATTTTGATTTCCAAATCAGTTTCTCGGGCAATTTTTGACAAACAAAAACTGTATTTTATTCGGAAAGTAGTCGTACCTGTAATTCTAGACGGAGAAAAGTTGTTTTTGTGAACTTTTCTACGGTCTAAATGTACTGTGCAGACGGTCGGGTAATACTGTTTTTTGAGAATTGCTAAAATTGAAAAATAGCCCTGTCGTCAATCTTAGGCCTAGGGCAAACGTCGAACTTCACATGTGCCGAATCTAATGCAAATGAGCAAGAACAATAGATTTTTCTCATTTGCATTAGGTTCGGCGCATGTGAAGATCGACGTTTGAACCGGGCCTAACATGTGCCGAATCTAATTCAAATGAGCAAGAACGTAACAATAGATTTTGCTCATTTGCATTAGATTCGGCACATGTGAAGTTCGACGTTTGCCGTAGGCCTAAATTCTTGTGCTTACGACCTTTCACCTTAGTTAAGTTTCACTTTAGTTAAGCTACGCTGTTATATAGGCTCTGCCTATCTACATATATTATCGTAATCCTAGAGCGTATTTTAAGGGAGGCCAAATCACATTAATCATTTGTTTTCTCTTGGATATAAAATTGCTACCGTAAACATGTTAAAAATATATTCAGTCGCAGTCTGCTTCTTAGATGTTGTAAGTTTAACAATAAAGATTCTTCTTAGCCGGGATAAAATTACAATTCATTTAAGGTGGCCCGCGGCTATTTAATGGCGCGGAGGCTCCCTTTTGTAAATCGAATTTTCGACATGTAAGCGTAAACCGATTTTTGTAAGTTTTGGTAGGCCGATAAAGGAGTCTTCAAATTATACAGGACTTTAAATTTTAGTGCATAAAAGATAATCGATTAAAAGTTACAACCGTTTTTAGAAAACCCCGTTTTTGAAGAAAACACGTATATTTCCATAAAACGACGACAGATTTTTTTCCAATTTAATTAGCTCAATAAGTTCCAAGACTTCAAGCTTTACTGTGAGCAATTTTCCACAAATTCGGCTGGACAGAAATTACTGCACAGTCGAATGCTGAATTTAAGTTTCCAAATGTTATGCTTGCGCATTTGCCTCAGCTGTTGCAAGAACGCTAAAATTTGGCTACAATCGCACCCTATCACTTGAAAGCTTGATACAACCGAAAACTGTGTTGAATAACCGGAAAAGATCGGAAGCTCCAAGCAAAAACTATAAGCAAAGAAAGAACAAGATGTTTATAGTGCATAATTTATGAATTTCAAGAAATTCAAGTTTGTTCGACTCGTGAAAAAACTACCGATTTGTTTTCTGGTATTTTTAAGTATGATAATTAACTATTATAGCACAAAAGCGCGCGTGATATCGCCTAATTCTTAGCCGAGTCGAACAAACTTGAATTTCTTGAAACAGCTGAGGCAAATACGCGAGCATGACATTTGGAAGCTTAAATTTAGCATTCGACTGTGCAGTAATTTCTGTCCAGCCGATTTTATGGAAAATTGCTCAAGTAAATCTTGAAGTATTGGAACTTATTGAGCTTAATTAGAAAAAAAATCTGTCGTCGTTTTATGAAAATATTCGCGTTTTCTTTAAAAACGGGGTTTTCTAAAATTCTTGTAACTTTTAATCGCTTATCTTATATGCACTAAAATTTAACTTCCTGTATAATTTGAAGACTCCTTTATCGCTCTATCAAAACTTACAAAAATCGGTTTACGCTTACATGCCGAAAATTCGATTTATAAAAGGGAACCTCCGCGCCATTAAATAGCCGCGGCCACCTTAAGCTTTCAAGCAATGTAATACCACTGCAGAGTACTTTTACAACTCTTTTACCCTCCTGCGGTTATTCTGTTTTTGTTAACTTTTAACAAAGCATGGCAAACCTTTAACGAAACCTCCAGGCTAATTTAAGACCTCAGTAAAACTCCATTGACTTTCAATTTATTTGCAAACTGGATATTCCATAATGTTCTAACAATTTAATTGAAATTGTATTTTCATATCTTTATATGCATCCCATCTCCAATCGAATGTCTACTTTTTACTACCTTCTTTTATTATAACTAGCAGTAATCGGAGATCATGGAGACGCGTTCGAAGGAACTTTCCGGCGGAAACGAGCCCCTGAAAAAAAAAAACAATAGGGGCGGCCATTTGGAAGACAATCTACCAAAAAATCTCAAATTTTACTGCTTGTAAACCACAGGACAACCAACACGAACCAAATTAGAATTGCGTTCTTCGAACGCGATAAATTATTTGAAGGACGCTCAGAACACAGACGCCTCACGGTCTGCTTATCCTTTCCCCGCAGCGAATGTTTCAGGTTTGTGCAATTTAAATGTGAAATTAGTATTCTACTGATAATTATTTAATTATGTATAGAACTGAACGGATTTTAAAAAATGACCGAAGCCTGCTCAATTGTACATTATATATAATATAAAGCAAATATCACACAAAACTCGAAATCGAACCTGACAGCGAACTGCCAAACGCTTTAGTTTTATCATATGAGTACAACTGATGTAAAAAAATAGTAGAAAAATTGTAAAAGTAAAAAAAGTAATTAATATTTTTTTTCATTTGACATTTAATAACGGATTATAATGGCGAGCAGTGGGGGTCATGTTAGCTTGTTAATTCCCTTAACTTTAATTATTTAAACGTTGTAAGTTTTAAATATCACAACTATCAATATTAAATATCATAACTTGCAAACCGGAAAAACAAGCAATTCTGATTAGTGTTCAAACAGCAACCCAAAAGCCAAAGAAATGGATTTGGATTCAGTATCAAATTGGGACTGCAACGTTAACTTAACAACAAATATCACTTTTAATTCCTCATGTTCACAGCCAGCAATGAATCTCAAGTCCAACCCTTACGACGAGTTCTATAAGTTCGCTTTTGGCTCCGCCATCTACATAATCATCGTTTCGTTCATAACCATCATCGCAAACGGCTTGTTGCTGCTGGTGTATTTCTTCGACCCTTTAAAGATCTTCAGGAACGCTACAACTTATTTCCTGGTAGGTCTTGCGACGGTCGACATTTTGACGGCCATTACACACGAACCTATGTACGCTACATGTTTTATAATGATGTATATCAAGCACCGCGACACTGCTAATACATGCAAAACTTCTTCCAGCGTTAGCCAATATATTTCATTGGTTGCTATGAATTGTTCCTTTTTCATCGTTCTCGCATTCACCATCACCCAATACAGCTATTTCAATTTAGGTTGTCGGATGATAGCTTCAAGCGTACGCAACGAGACCGCAAGGTCCTTTGGGATTTTTATGAATACGATAAATTGACGAAAGCAAATTAAAATGCCTCGTTCATACAGCGAAGGCAAAAATTTATGGTGCTAACATCCACCTTACTCATCGCACTTCAAACGCAAAAACCGCAAACTTAAGCTAAGACCAATTTACAACTACCCATAGTAACTTGCGGTCTCTTGCGTACGCTTGAAGCTCTCATCCGACAACCTATATTGAAATAGCTGTATGTTGTTGTGATTTCTCCTCTGAACTACGCGCGAAAGGCGACGAAAACGCGCGTGGTCATCTGCGTATTGGCCATTTACGTGTACGCCATATTGTTCAGCTTGTTGTCCAAGATGGGAGTTCCTATAGACGTCCAAATCAAGATTGACAGCATATTTCATTCCCTATTTTTAACATATCTCATCATCATCTTCTACATTCTTTTGTTATTTGCTTTTAAGAGGAAAATGGCCGTTTCGAGAAGTCTTCAAGAAGACAAACACGCTGAAGTTGCAACTAAAAGAGTACGTCCAATGGGCGTGGAACGGAAATTTATCACAGTCAACATTTTTCTAGTTTTCATTTTTTTCTTTTGCTCTCAGCCCCTCGCCATGTTGTGGATTGTACGTTTGTACTCCAATGAGGACCCAACCAGTCCAAACTTTTTAATCACTAGCCTCATGGTTGAAAACTTGCTTCACCTGAAATTCCTGCTTGACCCGTTTGTGTACGCGTGGCGAATCCCTAAATATCGTCAGGCGCTCAAGATTGTCCTGCGCTGCGGCAGAGAGGAGCCTGAGCCTAGGTCGAAGTTCAGTAAACGCGTCAGAGCTGAGATGAGCAAGTCACGTGAGACTGTGATCACTCTCGATTTCAAAAATATTGCGCAGGAATAAACAGTTTAAGCAAACAGAGAAGATTTTGTTTTGTGATTTGACCGTAAATTGAAGTGTGTCTTTCTTTATTTGAATTACTATATATCGGTACCTAAAGACATATTACGTTTTACTATCCCATGATGAAAAGGAGCATTCTGATTGGTTCCCAGAGGAGTCCGGATATTACAATACTGACCGCCTAGATGGACCGCTCACAAACTCATTTCGATTAATTCACCGTGTTCTATTAAATAGAAACATTTTTTCCTATGTCTGGTGGACACTTTGGTGGCCTGAAAAATTCAAGTGTATATGCTTAATTAACATAAACTTGCATAAAAAGAACTCGACCAATATTTTCCCAATACGGATCTCACGTTAGTCCAATAACATCTATGTAAGTTTCACAGTAGACTACTCGAGACCTAGCCTGTTTAACTCTTTCAGTTATATATATTTATGGAGATATGACGTTTCTGTTGACGTCAGAATTTTTCTTGATGTATGTAGTCATGCAAACATGTTAAATTATGCTCAATCGTACTTTGCTGTTTTCAGAAATTGAAGACATAGGAATTATTTAATGTGTTAGTTAACTATCGGTAGGGTATTATATACAGTAAACACCCGCATATAAGAACACACGATTTCGGAGGTCAGGCTGATTGAGGACTTATTTATCGGGTGCTTAGTGACAAATCAGCCTCAAAATGTTCTTAAATTTTTATTTAGTAATACTATCCAAAACATGTTGCTAGAGGTATAATTAGCAAATTTTAGGAAAATAAAATAGATAATTATAATAACAAATGAACACAATCAATAAGACAGCTTGACAGCTGATAGAGTTATGTAGTTAGCTGACAGCAAACATAAACTTACATGTTTTGTAATTATGACATTTTTTTTCCATTTTATAAGAACATGTTACAATTTCCATGCTGATCTTGTTCTTATAAAAATGGGGCTTTACATTGTAAAGTTATTATTCAATTCCTTCAGCCATTTTCCATTTGCGTTATCAGCTATGAAGCATATTAAAAACCATACAAAGATTTTGATAACTTTACCAACGAAACGAATGACTATATGTACTTATTTGAAACATATTAAACAAACTTTTAATGGTTTCATATTATATATACATTTACCTTGAAATCGAATGTTTACAAATTTATTTTTCCTCTCTTTTCTTTGTTTGATTATTTTTCCTTCTTTTTTTTCGTTTGATGTGGAAATAACGTTTCTTGCATTGACGTACGCTTGCACGGGGCACCTCACGCACACATACACTTCCAACTCGCGCACACATTCACTTCGAACCCATGCACACCATCACTTTGACCTCACGCACACATACACTTCCAACTCGCACACACATTCACTTCGAACCCATGCACACCATCACTTTGACCTCACGCACACATACACTTCGACCTCATGCACACATTCACTTCGACCTCACGCACACATTCACTTCGACCTCACGCACACATTCACTTCAACCTCACGCACACATTCTGACGCAAGTTTATATTTTGTTCTGACGCTTCCCTGCCAAGAACGCTTTTTATTCAATTACAGCGGTTACAATTAACACGCGACACATCGCTGTTCATCCACGAAGGTCAAACTTGAGTTTGGTGGACGTCAATTAAACAAAAGCCGTTATCATTGTTTTTTAAATTACGACTGTATTCCGAATAATTTTACCATTAAGAAATAGTAAACATTTTAAAGCAACAAATTTCAAAGTCAATTTTAGTTTTAAAAAGATTTAATTCAACATGATATAAAAACGATCGTGTCTAAAAGTACACACGAGTGACCACGAATGACCACGAGTGACCACGAATTCATAACCACGAGTGACCACGAGTGACTACGAGTGACCACGAGTAAGAATTCATCAAAATATTTTGCTGACATCATAATGACGTCTTCATTACGTCATTTTAGCAAATAAACGCTATTTAACCGTAAATAAACCACTCCCGGAGGCTAAAAAACGTAAATAAGTAAATAATTTACCATTTTATCCTTCTTTCAAAACGGCGGGTATCGGAGAGTTCCCGCCAATTTTTGCGTTTTTTTGGGTTGCAAAATAGTTGGTTATGTTGTCTTATTGTACTACACGAGTTATGGATGCACGCGGAAGGCTGCTAAGCAACTTGAGTGCCTAGCAAACCTCTCAAGTGCATTCATAACTCAATAGTACACGCTGAGCCGTTTACCATTTGTTTTATGACATAATAAAAATAGAAAAACATTTAAATGTGCTTACAGGTAGTAGGAGAATTACCAGAGTGTTGTCATGTAACTGGTTAAATGGCAAGAAACCGTATACGAGAATCCCGCTGCTTGCACGCTGGATCCTTGCCCCCCAAATTTTGCATAAACTATTGTTTTGAAATGCTCTTGGGAATATGCAGTCCTCCCAAGAGCATTTACAAACAATAGTTGATGCAAAATTTGGGGGGCAAACAAAGTGTATTATGGGCAATTCGAAAATAGAGAATTTGACTATAGAGCGTTTTCACTGACGTCATTTCAAAATTCAGAAGCAGTTTTCGATTCCAAAATGTTTATGGAATTGTAGAGAGTGTAAAACTACACATCTGGGCCAAATTTTGAAGCGCAAGAGCATTTAGTTCAAGAGTTATAGGCGAACGAGTGTTGGACATTTTTAGTAAGAAATGTATGGAGCGGCCATCTTGGTGTACCACTTTGGTACACCAACATGGCGGCCAAAAATTCAAAGCCTTAATTACACCAAAAATCTCATCACAAAATATTGTATTCACTATAAGTGCCATTAAATCGGCTCATAAGCATCTATAATTCAAAAATAACTTTCAACTGGTTCAATTTTGTTGATTTTCACAGCTTATTTGAAATAGCGTGACGGATTGCGTGACACGTTTAAAACCTTTATAAATCGGAAGCAAAACATCGTTAAAACCTGAAACTTTTTGTCAAAGATTATAACACTGGTATCCATATACCACGTTAGAAACAGCTTTGTAGGATGTATACTTTAGATTTTTGAATTTTTATGACGTCATGTGAAAACGCTCTATAAATCATTCAATATGCTTGCTGTTCAATGTGAAAATAGATATAACTTCTAGAGTTCTCATCCTTTTAAAACTGAAACATAAATGTATAAAATATCCAACAATGTTAAAATGTTCAATGCTAAGTAGCTGTTTGAAATGTGGCATTATAAAGCCTTGTTAAGTTTTCATTATTCTTTACAACAATCAATAAAAAAAAGTATACGGAACTGAAGACCTTGATAAATTCGACTTTAAATCATTCAATGTGCTTTCTTTTCAATGTTAAAATAACGTTTGTTTTTTATTTAGACAAAAGTCATTAGCTTGAGTATACATTGGAAAGAGGACTTGATCAGGCAAGTAGTTCAAGGAAATCGTCTCTGCATCGGGTATAGAGCGGTCTTCAAAAGCTTTTAGTTACATAGCATCGCCTTCGATTATAATTCAGTCGATAGTATTAGAGTTCCACGTAGAAATATCGCACGAATTAGCCCATAACAAAGCTGAAAGACTCATAAAAACACACTGTCTTCCTCTAGAAATATCATTGAAACGATAAATACCTTGATGAATACTTTCACGGGCGGAAAAAACAGAATTATGCATGATAAACTTTCAAACCTATCTTCTCGCGACGTGTGAAAAGACGTTATGCTCGAATTGGCGCATAATGAATTGTTGGATTCCGCTGACCAGTAGGTATGCTGTCTCGTAAAATTCGTCCATCGCGACAAAGTCACTCCAAAAGATCGACTTTTCAATCAACTATCATCGCGAAAGTGGCGGGAATAGTGTGCTGCCCGCTCGCTAACGCAATATTAAAGATATGATTCCCTGGCTTTACGTATCGAGTCACGGGAAGTCCTTCAGAAACTATTCACACTTCCCGTGACTCGATACGTAAAGCCAGGGAATCATATCTTATCTATAAAGGTAATACTTTTGAGCCACACGGCATGAACAAACGTGATGAAATGTAATACTTTTTCGTTTTAGTTTCCGATTTCGTCACATCCTGTAATATATATAGATAGGCAGAGCCTAACAGCAAAGCACTATGAACAAGCTTAACTAAGGTGAAACTTAACTAAGGTGAAAGGTCGGAAGCTGACGACCGGGCTATTTTTCAATTTTAGCAATTCTCAAAAAACAGTATTACCCGACCGTCTGCACAGTACATTTAGACCGTAGAAAAGTTCACAAAAAAAAAAAACTTTTCTCCGTCTAGAATTACAGATACGACTACTTTCCGAATAAAATACAGTTTTTGTTTGCCAAAAATTGCCCGAGAAACTGATTTGGAAATCAAAATTGAAAAAATACACAAACATATTTGCATAAGGCGATGCGAGTGAAGATAGAACTGAACTATAAAATCAAAGTCTTGTTTTGTTTATAAAATTGCTTTTCAATCTATCTAATGAATGAACAAACACATAAAAATGGACAACACAATCTTCTTTCGAAAATTTTGTTCAAATCTTCATTAGTTTATGTATAAAAGTAAAACACGTACGATTTACAGCGCATCAGGCAAAGCTGTCCTCGATGAAATTCAAGATAACAGCACGACTTAATTTGAGCACGTTTCATAAACATGTCTCCAAAACACAAAAGAAAAGTCAATCAAAAATTGATATCAACATAAATTTCCATCGAAAAATGTGATTTATTTTACCTTTAAGGCACTGGACTGCTTGGAAATTCATTAAAACTCCGCTTCTTCGGTTCTGAAATCCGTAATAAAAACAAGGCATCCCCCGCATTGATAAAAACGTATGAGGGTTCCTCGAAGCAAGATTTTATCCCCGAAAGCTCTTCTTTTTCCACTAAAGCGGCTTCTGAGTATCCCTTAATTAGTATCCCTGTGTGGAGTAGCAAACCGCGAAAAAATGCAGGGAAGTAACGTCTTTACTGCTCCGCTAAACACTTCGAAAGATCCAACTTTAAGTGTTTACAGAGCTGACGACTGTGTAGCCGCGCGTGTGGCGTCATACGCGCATGTTTTGCGACGTCATACGCGCCCGCGAAATTGCCTTGCGCGACCGACTTGACTGCTGACTGACACATGTCACGGAGGTGCGCCCGCGAAACATTCCGCTAGCCATGACCATGAAAAATGACAGACACACGTTCTATGAGTATGGTGCTGCGCAGCCAGGCCTTCGGCCCGGCAAGTGCTCCGCTATTACTTAATTCTTCTATATTGCGAAATTCTCCTTGTATATAACATCGTATAACATAATCTTGGTTTGCACCGTCACGCAATCGGGCGAAATAAATTTTTAAAATCGAAACCATTTGGTGGAAGAAGCCAATAATTTGTAATGTTATAAAAGGCTAACAAATAAACAACTTCCCCAAGTCTCAGATCTGTGCATTATCCCGTTGTTGAATTATTCGCCGAAGCATTCGACTCAAATTTATAGAGCTTTGTATGGAAACGCCATCCTGCCCGAGGGACACCAAGAAAAACTTTTTTTAAATCAAAAAGATTTAGTGAAAGAAGCCAAGAGTTTGTAATGTTATAAAAGAGTAACAAATAAACAACTTCGCTAAGTCTCAGATCTGTACAGTATCTAGTTGTTGAATTATTCGCCCAAGCATTTTACTCAAATTTACAGAGCTTTGTAAGGAAACGCCATCTTGAGGGGCACCAAGATGGCCGACGGAAATCAATTAAATCATCTGGACTTCACTTTCGTTCTGAAAGCGATTACTTTTTTCTCTTCAACTACTATACATTCACATACTTGACTTACTTGACTTGACTTAATCCTCTTAATTCCCTGGGGAACATAGGGCTGCAACCACACTCTTCCAGCGGACTCGGTTCCGAGAAGTCCTCTTCAGTTCGGCCCATGTCGTTCCGGCGGCCTTGATTTCAGCGTGCGTACTCCTCCGCCAGGTCTGTCTTGGCCGGCCCACTTTGCGCTTTCCCTGGGGGTTCCAATCAAGGGACTGCCTGGTGACATTCGCTGTTGGCTTTCGCAAAGTGTGTCCGATCCAAGTCCATTTCCTTTTCTTGATCTCTTGCTCGATGGGGGTCTGCCTTGTGCTCTCCCAGAGGTCCTCGTTGGATATCACCTCTGGCCATCTGATGTTGAGGATGTTACGTAGGCATCTATTGATGAAGGTTTGCAGCTTGTGAGAGTTCGCCTTTGTAGTGCGCCATGTCTCCGAACCATAAAGTAGGACTGACTTCACGCTGGAGTTGAAGATCCTGATCTTATTGTGTCGGGACAGTGCTGAGGATCTCCAGATTGGGCGCAGAGTGCGAAAGGCATGCCTGGCTTTATTGATGCGGCTCTTGATGTCTTCGTCCGTTCCCCCGTCCTTGCTCACTACACTGCCAAGGTAAACAAATTTGTCAACCTCTTTGATGACTTCCTGGTGTAGTTTGATAGGGGTTTGCTGTCTGTGGTTAATTCTCATGACTTCAGTCTTGCCTGTGTTGATCTTGAGCCCAGTTTTCTCGGCTTCATCCGCAACACTGTCCAGCTTTTCCTGGGCGTCTTGACGTTTATGGGAGAGGAGGGCGATATCATCAGCGAAGTCCAGGTCCTCTAACTGTGTGGTGAAGGTCCACTGGATCCCTGTCCTCCTCCCTGTTGTCGACTGCCGCATGACCAAGTCAATCACCATCAGGAAGATTGTTGGTGAGAGAATGCAGCCCTGCCGGACGCCGGTCTGTACAGTGAATGGTTCTGTCAGTTTCCCGTCGTGGATTACCTGGCAAGTGGCATTTTCATAGAGCTGTCGGATGATGTTGGCGAGCTTCGGTGGAAATCCGTAGTGGTGCATCAGCTTCCAAATGACCTCTCTGTCGACGCTGTCGAACGCCTTCTGAAAGTCAATGAAGACGCTGTACAGGGGGGTCTGCCACTCCAGAGACTGTTCGATGATGATTCTCATCGTCGCTATATGGTCAGTGCAGGATCGGTCTTGGCGGAATCCTGCCTGTTCCTCCCGGAGTGTCTTGTCCAATGCCGTCTTCAGCCTCTCCAAGATGATCCTGGTGAGAACCTTTCCCGGTATGGACAGGAGCATGATGCCTCTCCAGTTGTTGCAGGATGAGAGATCCCCCTTCTTAGGTAGTTTCACCAGGTGTCCCTTCTTCCAGTCGTCTGGCACGATCTCACTCCCAGATTTTCTTCAGGAGCGGGTACAGCATGTCGGTGGAGGTCTGGATATCAGCCTTCAGGGCTTCAGGTGGTATGCTGTCAGGGCCTGCTGCTTTGCCGGACTTGAGGGACTTGATGGCCTTGATGATCTCGGTTTTGGTTGGGGGGTTGATGTTAATGTCAAGTAGCTGGGTTGCTGGTAAAATGACTGGCATGACTGGTGGTGATGGTCTGTTGAGTGTCTCCTGGAAGTGCTCCACCCATCTTGCTCTTTGGTCATCCTCTCTCGTGAGGGTTTCTCCTTTCTTGTCTTTGACCGGTCTGATGGGGTTATTGTTTTTTCCGGAGAGCATCCTTGTTATTTCGTACAGTCTTTTCATGTTTCGTTTGCAAGCTGCTGTTTCTGCTTCTTCCGTGAGGTCATGGATGAATCTCCTCTTGTCGTTTCTTACACTTCTCTTGACTTGCCGGTTGATATCCCAGTACTGAGCCTGCAGTTCACGCTTGTGTTGTTGGTCACCTGTCTGGTTGATCAAGTCTTTCAGGCGTTTCCTGTCCGTGATAAGGTCCCAAGTGTCAGATGTTATCCACTCTTTCCGTTTCCTGGTCTTCCTCCCTAGGACTTCGTTGCATGTTGTTGTCCAGGTTTCTCTCAGGTTTTGCCAGTGTTCCTCAATCGTCTCGTCAATTAATGTATCGAGAGCGCTGAACCTGTTTCTCAGCTCACATCTGAAGGCGGTAATCTTTTCGGTTTCTGTCAGACAGTGCACGTTGTACTTGTGGGATGGTCTTTCTGCCTGGTCTCTGTAGGCTTTCAGCTTGATCTTAAGCGCTTCGATGACGAGGTGGTGGTCTGAGGCTACATCGGCTCCCCGCATCACTCGAACGTTGAGAAGGCTTCTTCGCCATTTCCTGCCGATGGTAATGTGGTCGATCTGGTTGGCCGTTCTTCCATCCGGCGACGTCCAGGTGGTCTTGTGGATCGTCTTGTGGGGGAAGATGGTGCCTCCAATGACCAGGTCATTGGAGGTGCAGAATTCAGCAAAAAGCTCTCCGTTCTCATTCTGTACCCCTGTTCCATGCTTGCCCATGATGACTTCTCTGTCCGTGTTGTAAGTAACAGTTTATGGTTTAAGGGGAGGGGGGGCAGGCTCCCTGAAAAAAGTTGGACGCCCCCTCCCCCTCATAGCGCACCACCCTCCTACTAAATAAAAAATAAACGCTCCTAAAGTATTAATTAAACATCCCTGAGAAAGAAAACCTACTAGCTAGGGGTCCCAACCATTTGACTTTTGAGGAGGGGGAGGGATTGGGGGGGGGGGGGGGGGAAGGGAGGGAGGGGGAGAGGTGGGTTGTTGGGTAAGAATTTTTTTCCAAGTCGTCGAATTTTTTTTTAACTTATTGGTTAAAATAAAAGACCATAATTTCCATGCAAGAATTTTTTTCACTCAAGAGTCTTTTTGCAAGATATTTTGCGATATTTTGCGCCTTTGTCGTCACATATATTATCTTGTTCTTAAACGTTCTATCAGAATCCAAACTTTTTCCATAAACTGTTACTTGTAGGGACGGGCAGGTGACTAAATTTTGTCCATTCAAAATCACCCGTCTCGTTGCACACGCCATAGCACGCGCACGCGCACAACACTCTGGTAGTTCTTCTACTACCTGTACAAACGGGGGGGTTGCCATCCCCCCGTAAGGTTTTTCTCCGATATTTTGAAGACCACTAAAGATTAGCACATGCCGTTTCTAGTACCTGTTCATTTGTCCTTAAGAAACATTTTAGTAAAGTTTGGCGACAACCGGTTGCTATGGTAACGAGATATTACGTCATAAGTAACATGTGGTCAAGCCATTTTTGAATAAAAATGCGTGTGTTTCACCTTTTTTCAGTGAAAAAACATACAAAATGCTTCCAAAAGCATCAAAATGTTTAATTGTATGTTATTTTGCAACTCTAGCAAACAATATTTGCGATTTACACATTTTCCCGATAAATTTGAATTTTTAGTTAAATCCAAGATGGCGGCCGTCTTGGCGGCCATTTTGGATGACTTCACGGACCCCAGCAGCAACCCAACGTACGATATTTACCTTTTCTTGTAGAGCACATCGCGGACTATCTATGAGATGTAAAATAGTTCCGAAATATTGCAACATCGCAAAAACCCAAGCGGGAAGGTTGCACCCCCTCCCCTGTACCACGGTGGGGGGTATAAGATTGCGTGTACGTCCGAGGGTTAAATGTTTTATCTTTTTATTATTATATGTTACTACACGGACCCCAGCAGCAACCTTACTTACGATATTTATCTTCTCTTCTAGAGAACATCGCGGAATATCTATTAGATGTCAAGACTGTAAAAGTTTCCGAAATATTGTAACATCGCAAAAAAAACCAAGGACCGATCAAACAATGTGAAAAGGCATTCTCTCGAAATGGCACTACGGTCGGCCCCCGGGGGGGGGGTGGGTACTCCCTAAAATGGGCTATATGGGGATGCTCCGCCCGAAAGGGGTACCTTTTTTTGGCTGGAGGTATGTGAAAAGGTCGGGATTTCACGAGTTGAAGTATATGAAAGGGTAGGGATTTCACGAAGAATAGAAAAGGGTAGCGAAAACACGAGTTGAAGTATAAAAAACGTAGGGAAAACTGTGATTTATGTATTACATAAAGAGCGGGTTTCAAAATATATCAAACAGACGCACGTAAAGGCTACATGATAGGGGTACCATTTTCAATGAAAGGTATATGAAAGGGGTACCATTTATAATGAAAGGTATATGAAAGGGTTACCTTTTCTGTCAAAAACGGTATATGAAAGGATAAGGGTTTGGACCTCGGGGCGAAGCATCCCCGTACAAAACTTTGTCGAGTACCCCCCCCCCCCCCCCCCGGCCCACCACCACCACCACTGTTGCTTATCACTGTTTGTATTTGATCCAATGTGACGCAATAGATCGTTCACGGTATCTGCAGTTTAGTTGATTTAACATTACCAACCAATTTGCAAACCCCAAAAAGCGCAAAAATTGGAGGGAACTGGGATTAAAGGGTACGAATGGTGGTGCTCCCGCCCCTGCCCCTTCAGCCCCTGTCAGATACCCGCCGTTTTGATAAAAGGATAAAGTGGTAAATAGCGTTTATTTGATAAAATCACGTAATGAGGACGTCATTATGACGTCAGCAAAATATTTTGATGAATTCTTACTCATGGTCACCCGTAGTCACTCGTGGTCACTCGTGGTCTATCGTGGTCACTCGTGTGTACTTTCAGACACGATCTCCGCGGCTTCATGAGTTGTGATCCGCCTACAATTCATCATGCATCACTGAGTTGTAAATTATCACGTGCAGTGAAATTTAAAAGTTTTATTCTAAAAATACGGTTACTACAAACAGCAGCTTTTTTTTTTTTGTTTAAACTGGCTTGGAAGTTTTACCTTCTCTCATCAGGTAAAATTGTCGATTTTTTTTAGCTCTGTTTGCTTGAAATCCCGTCAGAGTCTAAAATAATTTTAACGGCTTTTCTTTGATTGGTCTTGATTGACGTCCACTAAACCTCAACTTTACCCGACTGTTTTGAAGGCAGTGGGTCGCGTGTTAATGTCGCTAACGTGCCCATGAAACGAAAATTTATTTTCGCTCTGTGGAATGTTTCTCTATGAGTGACTTAACAGTAAAAGTGTGTCAAAACAATGCGAAACGCTCTTTTTCATGTATTCTCGAAATTTTGTTAATGGCGTTATAATGTGGCTCTATTTGGCGCGCGTCCGAATCACTGTGACGTCATCGCTGTGACTTGCAAAGAGCTGCGGGAATCATGGTGAGCAAGAGATGAGGCAGATATGACTCGTTCACAGGTATCTTTGACTACTATTCCAATATTATTTAAACGCTTTGAGCTTACGAAAAGCCAAATTAGCGACTTAATTTTGCCAGTGTTTGTTTAACCTGAGGAAAATTAAAGCTGAAAATTTTGTCAAGTTTTAAGAGAAAATATTCTATGTTATGAAAATGCCCTCACAAACATGAATTTCATACAAAACTGAGTTCCTTCACGTTTCTTTTTTCAGTAGAAAAGCATAATAAGCTAAAAAATAGTTCGAGATATTACGACACCGAAATGTACTAACATATTAATTAAAAACAATTATACAGCTGTCGATCACTCTTTAAAGACTTCACCCTAACAACATGATGTCAACGGTCAACAAACACATCAACAGGAGAATGCTATTAATAAATAATAAATAAATATAAATAATGTTTATTCGTCCATTTTTAAGTTCCACCAATCACCATCTTGCTACTATTGGTGACGCGGTTAACCAGTTCTTTTTTTTTTCACACAAAACAAACTGTTATTTTTCAAACTGTAATTTCCATCTTTGTCACCTGCAGCCGAAGACAAAATAACATTTCAGTGAATTAACATGATAATAAATGTTAACAGAACTGGAGCATTATTTTCAGACCATTAATACATTTTTTTTTTCTTTTGAAATTAATGCTAATTAAAAATAGCTGACATTGGAAAAAAAGGCGTGAGTGCAGGCAAACTCTCAAGTTACGTTAAACCTAGCTATTCCTTCAATCATAATTTGGAAACAGACCAACGGACTTCATTAAAAACAAAAACAAACGGTATCTTTGGATCGGTCTCAACCACGACCCACGAACTTATTATTGTGAACTTATTTTCTCCTTTGTTTCTTAAGGCGTCAGTGGGTGGCACGGTGGTCTAGTGGTTAGTGCGTCGGACTTTCAACCTGAAGGTCGGTGGTTCGAAGCCTGGTCTCTGCCGTCGTGTTGTTTCCTTAGACAAGAAACTTTACTCCACACTGTCTCTCTCCACCCAGGTGTATATACTTAATTCAATAAAGGTTGCTTTGGTCATTGGGAAGCTATTGTTTGGTGGTCACTCAAGCAAAGCATTGCATTGTGTTCTGTGTGCCCAAATGCCAAAGCCCAATTACCAATGACCAACTGCCAAAACAACCTTTATTGAATTAGGTGTAAATGGTAAGTATATATATATATATATATAAGTTCAGAAGATCTTAGTCGCCTTAAAAATTCGTTATTAATTGCACTATAAACAAAAAAAAAATTCTTTAGTGAAATTTAACCGTCAAACGTTGGTAACATTGGAAAATATAACGCTTTTTGTTTTTGGAGGAATGAAAAATATCGGTTTGGGTACGAAAGAAAGTTGGAAAGTAGAAAGCAGCTGGTAAATTCGTAGTCTCCCACGCAGCCGTTATTTGTCTCGTCACGCAACGCTCCTCCCCGTTGCGTGACGAGACAAATAACGGCTGCGTGGGAGACCAGTATAAAATTCGGGGGATAAGATTATTTTAGCTGAATACAGAACGGAAAAGATCAAACGCATAGTTCCCTTTAAACAAGGCACTAGAAAAACAGTACAACGGCAATTCCAAGCGTTTTTCTAAACATTCCTCGTTTGGAGCCCCTTAAATGACAGGGGCACCCAACAAGTCTGTTCCTCACTTTATCTGTTCCCAGCGGAATTCTTGCTGGCTGGCAAAATATTCTGTGCATATTTTTTTTTTTAATTACCATTTTTGCGCTTGTTGACTTGAGAAAGGAGTCGCAAGAACAAACTGTGCTCGCTAACTTGAGCAGATCGAAAAGAGACTGGATCGAAGAAAATCGGAGGATACTTTGGGGCTTAAAACGGTTCAGCTTCGTAGTAACAAATTTAAGCAGTACTTAGAGGTTATGTTCGAGACGGCAGTAAATGTACAAAACAGTAAACAAAATGCTTCAAATAGTTTGCCATTAAATGTTTCATTAGTTCCCAAGCCCCTTTTGGTAACTTATTATTATTGTTTTTTCATTTATTCATTTTTTTTTTTTTGAATTGCAGGCTGGGAAACAGACATTTTTTTATCCAGCTGGCTGGGAATTTCCCTATGTGTTATGCTGGGAAAAAGGAACAGATATATTTTTCCCAACAACAAAGAAGAACATCTCGATATGCTTTTATATAATTTATTTTAATTTATTTGAGTAAAATAATACATTTTACCAAAGATTGTTCGTTGGGTGCCCCTGAAATGAAAGAACACGATAGTAACATAAAGCGTCAACAATTTTTAAAGCAAGTAACCCTCCAGCGACCTGCTGTTTTTTTCTGTTTCAATCGAGTTTCAACTTCAAACTTGCCTTGTTTATTGAAAGGCACCGACCAATCCACCACTACCCACCTTCACTTCGGTGAATAGTTGTTAATTATTTAACACACCCAACGTAACGTCGGTTGCAAAACTGTCAAGGCCTTGGTCTCGACTGAGTTATCACAAGAAGCCATCTCAAGCTGATTCGATTCTCTTTAAGGTAAGCCGTTAAATCCGTTTAATAAGGAAACTTATTCAGCGAATAGTTGTGTAATACGTCTAGGCATTTTTACATGTCAGGATTTGTTTTTTCAAAGGCTCTAAAAAATAAAAACTAGCTTGTTGAAATACGGTATACCCCGTCGTATTACACAACTTTTCGATGAATAACCTCGATTTAATCGAAACTTCGATCTTCAAACGAAGGGCTCCTTACTTTTTTGTCTTTTGATGGATAAGTGATAAAGGCAATTTTTTTATGACGAAGAAAATGGTAAACCTTTTTTTTATGTGGAGTTAGTTTACCTATTTTACGTCGTGTATTTTTGGCAGTAAAGAAGTTTTTGACCCGGTCTTTTTTGCCGAAATATTTCAGATTTGGACAAAAACTGAGAGTCATAAAAGGCGAATTCCTCTGTTTTACCACGGCGGTTGACGAAAGTCAAATCATTTTATATAAAATATGCATGGCTTCAGTCTCTGCACAACTGGACGACTTCTTTGAAAATTAAATCGTCACATCGCGCCAATCGAAATGCCATCATGATCTCCTTTGACAACATCGTTAATATATATAGATAGCCCAAGCCTAACAGCGTCGCACTTTGGACAAGCTTAACTAAGGTGAAAGGTTGGAAGCACAAGAATTAAGATTGACGAACGGGCTATTTTCAATTTTAGCAATTCTCAAAAACAGTATTACGCGACCGTCTGCACAGTACATTTTTATAGACCGTACAAAAGTTCACAAAAACAACTTTTCTCTGTCTGGAATAACTAGTACCACTACTTTCCGAATAAAATACAGTTTTTGTTTGTCAAAAATTGCTCGAGAAACTGATTTGAAAATCAGAAATTGCAAAAATACACAAACATATTTGCATAAGGCGATGCGAGTGAAGATGGAACTGTACTATAAAATCAGTCTTGTTTTGTTTATATAAAATCGCTTTTAAATCTATCTAATGAATGAACAAACACATAAAAATGGACAACACAATCTTCTTTCGAAAAAATTTATTGAAATCTCCATTAGTTTACGTTTAAAAGCAAAACGCGTACCATTTAATTATAGCTCATCGAGTTCAAGCTTTCTTCGATGAAATTCAAGAGATCGATACAACTGAATTCAAGCACGTTTTAAAATCAATTCTCCAAAACTAACAATAACATCAATAAAAAGTCACTCACAGATTGATATCAACATAAATTCTCATCGAAAACAGTAATCTGTTTTACCTTTAGTCCCTCGCTTGCTTGGAAATTCAAATCTCCGCTTCTGGTTCTGAAATCCGTAGAAAACAAACATCTCCCGCATTGATAAAAAACAAGATTTTATCCCTGAAAGCTCGTCTTTTTACACTAAAGCGGCTTCTGAGTATCCCTTAATTAGTATCCTTGTCTTGAGTAGCAAACCGCGAAATATTCAGGGAAATAACGCCTTTAATTTAAACGGTTTTCTCCGCTTAGTAAATTCACAGTAAAACATCAAAGTGTTTTTCCAGCTGACGTGACATTCGGCCGTGTAACCGCACGAAAAACAAAGCCTCGCTTTGGTTTCAACATGACGTCGTACGCGCATGTTTTCAGACGTCATACGCGCCCGCGACCTAGTCCTGCGCGAAGGCAAGCTAGTCCTGCGCGACGGCGGAGGGCGGCGTCGGCACACGCGCGCCCGCGAAACATTCCGCTAGCCATGACCATGAAAAATGAAGAGCATCGGTTCTATGAGTATGGAGCTGCGCAGCCAGGCCTTCGGCCTGGCAAGTGCTCCGCTACTAAAATATCGGCTAAAGACAGCAAAAAGAAACAAAATGAGAAATATGGCATTGCAATCGGCGTTTAAAACTTAAATCGAATGGTTTCGTCTATTTTTCTCTTTGAAGGGTTAAGGTTAGGATTAGGGCAAATTTCTCACGACGAAAATTATGGTGAACTCTAGCTATATATCTTTTTCAAACGGGATATATTTAGTTCACCTATTTTACGTCGTGTATTCTTAGAAGTAATAAATGAGATTTTACACCGATTTTTACTGTTGAAATTTCAGATTTGTATAGGTAATCACATGATTTCGAGTGCAATTTGGAATAAATGAGCACAAGTGCTTATTTATTCCAAATTGCACGAGAAAAATCATGTGATTACTTGTTAATAACATACATGCAAAAATTTCCAAAGTGCTGTTTTTATTTCTAGTCAAAGTTGTCATGGGTTACCGCGCTCCGCCTACAATAACACCATTAGTTAAAAAAATGACAAGCTTGATTGACATAGTGTGCGTTGGAAACTTACAGGTTAAAAATATCTTTGCTCAGTCGAAAAAGAACAAGTTCTCAAAGCAGGCTGCAAAATTATTCAACAGTGTTTTCGCTTTGATAAAAGCCGAAAAGCATGGTGTCAACACATTTCAAAGAGTGAAAGAGCTCATACTCGTTATGGTTTCAAAAGAAGAATCAACAGTTTCAAAGAAACGTTTCTGAATACCATCAGTTGGAACCAAGACAAAATACTGGGTCAGGAGCCACCAAACTGTTTGGACCAGGACTTGTTGTGGACTTCCCTTTCCAAACTTATTACACTTTGCCACAGCAAAGTGAATGTTAGACTTCGTGATTTGTTTGGTCGCTTGCCTTTGCCTTCTTGCCGAAGTAGCCGGACTTTTCCCTCTGTTTTGAACTTTTCACTCTCTGTCGCGAATTATCGAGTGTTTGTAACCTTTTTCCGTTAGATGCCGGTCAATAGCAGTTAACATTAAGCGAAGGCTGTCAGGCTCGTAATCCTCCCCGTCTCTCTTTCGAACTGTTGCGTATTAAAAAATCCTCGAGGATTTTATTCAGCTCAGCTCAGCTCCGGTTCGTAGCTTTCAATATAATTTCGTCATGGCCCTTTTGTGCTGCCCACGTCTTCCAAACGTTGAGCCAGTTGTTTGTACTTTGTTGTGTGTTTTTGTTCTTTGCATTTTCCTTCAAACTTTCAATTAAAATATCATTGCTCTCTGCCAATCTGTCCGCCATTTTGTTTTGATACGAGATTGCGACTTACCTGTCAATCATTTTAATTTCAACTTTTTGCACTCAATTTCACCTTTTTGCACTCAATTCTTTCTGCACTGTTTGGGATTAATTGACATTCTCTCAGCCAATCATAATGCAGAAATTTTTGCATGTATATTATTACTGATAGAAAAAGTCATAAAAAAGTAAACTGTCCCACGTGTCCTACCACGGCGATCGACGAAAGCCATATTTATATTTCTATAAAATATGGCTTCTCCTGTACAACTGAACGGCTCCTTTGAAAATTAAATCGTCACATCTACCCATGGCCAATCGAAATGCTATCATGATCTCCTTTGAAAACACCGTTATTAAAATATCGGCTAACAAAATAAAGCAGAAAGAAACAGAATTTCAACACTCTGACAGCAATCGTTTAGAAATTATGGCTAGTCTGCGGACATCAAAAGATTAATTTATCCTTTGGGCAATAGCGTTTACGAAAACTACAAAGTGTGCAAATGCTCCTTCACTGGACCCGTATCATAATCGAGTCCCACATAAGACTGATTATTTGTTTCAGGCTTTATCCCTGATTCAGACAAATTCTTCTATTAAATGTGCACGACTGCGAATATCTTTCTCTTTCTCTTTCTATTTATTAACAACTGAAGTACTGAGTAACGTTTTGTTTTACTCGGTACGTTTAGGTTGTCAAAGGGTACACCTTGACGAGATAACAAAATGGACCTCATCAGTACATCAGTCCCTAGCTGCAACTATACAGCAAATATCACTGCGAATTGTTCGACATTTTCACGGCAACATCCACCGCCAAGGATGCCCATGGTGAATCCTTATGAGGAGTTCTTCAGGTTCGCTTTTGGCTCCGCCATCTACATGATTATCGTTTCGTTCATAACCGTCATCGCAAACGGCTTGTTACTCCTGGTGTTTTTGTTCGACCCTTTGAAGATTTTCAGGAAGTTCAACGCTACAACTTATTTCCTGATCGGTCTTGCCATTGTCGATATTTTAACAGCCGCAACACAAGAACCTATGTACGCTACATGCTTCATAATGATGTATACTAAGCATCGTGACACTGCTACTACTTGTCCACCTCTTTTGAATGTTGGGCAGTCGATCTCGGTAGCTGCCATGAATGCTTCGTTTCTTATCGTGCTCGCATTTACCATCGTACAATACTTTATTGTCATTTCTCCTCTGAACCACGCGCTGAAGGTGACGAAAGCGCGCGCGGTGACATGCGTAATCGCCATTTACGTGTACACCATACTGTTCAGCGTTCTACCTGAGATGGGAGTTTCTAAAGACATCCAGCGAAAGATCGATAATACCTTTCACTCAATCGTCTTGATATATCTCATCATAATAGTCTACATCCTTTTTTTTGTGGCTTTTAAGAAGAAAATGGCCGCTTCTAAGAACCTTCGCGAAGACAACAACATTCAAGATGGAGGCAGAAATAACAGACAAGTTGGAATTGAGCGTTCGTTTATTATCGTTAACTTTCTTCTGATCGCCATCTTGTTTCTTACTTCTCAGCCAGCCGCCATGTTGTGGATTGCCCTATTGTATTCCGAGGAGGAGCCCAACAAGCCAAACGTTCTTATTGTTAATCTTATAGTGGATAACCTGCTTTACCTGAAATTCCTGCTTGACCCGTTTGTGTATGCGTGGCGAATCCCTAAATATCGTCAGGCGCTCAAGATCGTCCTGCGCTGCGGCAGAGAGGAGCCTGAGACTAGGTCAAAGTTCAGTGATCGCGTAATGGCTGAAATGAGCAAGTCACGAGACACTGTCATCACTCTCGGTTTTAAAAACATTTCCCCAGAAGTAAACAATTAAACAGGAAGTTTCCGTATAAAAGGAGCCTGGCCTGGCCATTCTCACCTCCAGTCTTCAATCAACCACTGAAGCATTAACAACTGACAAAAAAACATGCGTCATTACCAAGACCATTGCTTACACAACTTGGAGAAACTTTATGAAAGTTATAACAGAAGTCTTAATGAACTTCTATTTCTTTTTTAGCTTAGGTAAAATCTTGGTTTAATTCGATTTTTGAAGCAAATTATATTTAAAGGACGCTCAAGTTAACCAAGTTTTGTGACTGAAAGACGCTTAATTTGCATTTCACACCCAAAAGGTGTGAAATGGGGGGGGGAGCTAAGCCTTTTATACCGGAACTTTGTGTTTAATCCACCCTTTTGATGAACTTTTTAAACTCTACATATTGTTAAATGTTACAATTTAAGATCATTTTTGCATAATTCCATTAGTTTTCTGAAAGTCTGAGCCAATTTCTAGCGCTTTTCTTGCATCAAAGATAGCGGATACAAGATTGCGGCCATTCGTAAATTGTGACGTAATTCTGGCGTCATATAACGTCATCATGACATGTTGCACGTACATACTATTTTATAATTCAACACATTGATACACTGCCAAATATGGCCAAAAAGTTATCGATATACGCTATGTTTACATGACGTATATCCAACGATGGCGGTAAATTTCGCGTTTTGACAAGAGAATACAAAAATGACTGACCGGCCTCGATATTTTTTCTTCAAACTGTGCTTTGTTATCAATTTGTTGAATTATAAAACTATTATAGCGCTCAAGCTTGCGTGATGTCGCCTAATTTTAGTCGACTCGGCTATCACGCACGCTTTCGCGCTATAATAGTTAAATATTCCACTTCTATGTTATCTGCCGTTGTCTCTATTTCTCTGCCGTGAGGATCAGTTTGAAGGTTCTTTTGTTTCACTGTACGCACACGAACTTAAGATCGGACCGTACGAGTACGAGATTGAGCACGAGCACGACTTTTAAAACCTAGAGTCTTCTTATCTTCTGGTTTGCAACATGAAGGACTGACAGTTCTGGGGACGTGACTGGCTTTAAATTCAATAGTCGTAGTCGTACTCGTACTCAAATCTAAAGCTCCCTACCATCTACCGTCATTCTCACAGCCTTAATACTTATTCTCACAGCCATAATACTTAAGAATCCCGACCCGGTCCCAGAATTAGAAAACGACAAAAGTCCGGACTTAACAGCGTTTAAAATAGCTGGAAGGGATTTACTTTTGTTTTTTGAATAGAAATGCCAAGAAATAGCGTGCCTTTCTTCATTTGAATAACTAAACACCATAACGCAAACGGCAAAACATCTCGTTTTTTTCTCTGACGTATATATAAAAGTCCTAACAGTAACTCTAAACATGTTTAAAATATATTTAATCGCAGTCTATTGCTATGATAGTGTATAAATATTTAACTCGAACAGGAACTTACCAATGGATAGGAAGTTCTCATTTCTCTTATGTATATACTCATTTCTCTGATGTATATACAAGTCCTACAGTCCTAGTAACTGTAAATATGTTAAAAAAACATATTTAATCGCAGTCGTTGTTGCTGTGATGGTGTATAAATATTTAATTTCAGTGTAACTTAAACAAGAACTTAATAAAGACAGAAGTTTAACGGACAAAAATCTCTGTTTCTGATTCATTCTTGCTTTGCTACTTGTGTGACGTTTTAACACACAATCAAGTAGAATATCAAAGCCCATTTTCACCTTCTTAATGCAAGTAATCCTCTTGCAGTTTCAATTCCCCTTCTTGTCACCTTAAACACACCCAACACAAGATTAGGATTGCGCGAACGCAATTAAAGTTTGCGCCAACGGAACACAGGCGGTAATATTAAAAACTCCCAACAAAACTCTCGAGAGTCGCTTTTAAAATGCCAACGAGTGGTACAAGAGTTATAAAACGCTTGTTTTTATTATTTCATTGCTTCATAAGTTATCTAATATTCTTACATACACCAAAATATTTCTTTGAAATCTCTTCTTTTCTTTCAAGTCTGTAGAATACTAAATAAACACCGGACGCCATTTACCAAAACAGGCACATAAGAAATTACAACATTTTTCTGTTACTACTGGACAACTGATCTCACAAGACAGTCGGATTGAGTTCTCGACCCTTACACTCCTAGAGTCAATAATGAAGACGTGTAGTGTAGTTCTAACTTTTGAGTCTGTTGATAAAATCCTATTGTGTGACCATTCAAATGAAACCTCTTCAGCAGTACTTTCCCACGGTACCATTTGCTTTTTAATATTTTGCAAAATTAAATTTGGGATTTTTCTTGAATTTTGAGTTGTGCCACTCTTGGGAATAAAATGAGTAGCAAGCGGTAACTACTCCAGTCGAATGAAACAGTCAAATGAAACAATATTAACACTTATTAGTTATTGTACAGTCATTTACCATTTAGAGCGGTTTTTGCTCGTGACGTAAAACCAACACCAAAGTAATTACTGTGGCTAATCATACGAAACACAGACTCTCACAATCCACTTAACCAATCAGAACTAGTGACAAATCCATGCAGCCGGTTCCAAGCGCGGGAAAACGCATGCGAGCGAGTGGCGCGATATTTTTTTTAGCCAATCACAAAGCATAGCTATGCAGAAACAAAGCAAACGTGGAATTATTTACGACACTCAACGAGGACGAGGTTGCGGTATGGTACTCAAAAGTTTGCCACACCACACGGTTTTAAATCGTGTTACTTAGCAACAAGCCTGATTCTCAAACGGTGCGAGGTCGCTTGCTCGTACCGGCCAGGCGACTTCGCAACCTGCTGCATGGAAAAGCACTGGCTTAGGTCTCTAAGACGAAATTAAATGTTCCTGGTTCCAAAGATGGAGAAAAAGAAACAGCTTTAACTACAATGCTAATGTGAACTACTACTGCTGTTATCTCGACTTAACTTTTTTCAACTGACGATTCAAACAATTCTGTTAACAACACGACCCATTTTTTTTATTTTCAACAAGTGCTACCGAGAATTTAACAACATTTGCGATCCCGGAACAACAGAGCACCCATGAACAAAACAGAGGCCTTTGAGTTTTACTTCTAAAACAAGAGACAATTTACCACTGTAGTTGTTAAATTTTTCTGGACCAAGCATTTTTCTTGACCAGCACGGGATGGCCAGCGATAAAACCAGACTGAGAATTAACTGATTTACGATAGAAATTTCCACGAACCTCTCACAATTCGCCATGATTTTTGATTTACTTGCGCATCAATAAAAAAAATCATAAATAATAACAACAATAATGCCACCTGCTTATAAACATTGACCAAAAAATTAATGTTTAAAGTGGAAGTTAATCTGTACTCTACCTATAAAATTATATATTTACAGTACAATTAATGTTAAACGTGCATCTCTGTTTTATTTAAAAATTAAACGATAGTCATAGTTTCTTCTTTTGCCTAGACAGTACAAATTTACGAATAAGGCTATAAAACAGAACACACTCTTCCTACCCACCCTACCCTGACAAAAAAAACTGATCACGTAACTGCCTCTCCTTGGACAAGATCGTGTAAGGTTACAGTGTACCTTCGGGGGTGTCTCCAGTATAACAGCTCTAGTGTCTTAAGATTACACTTAACATACCTAAACCCAAATATCAAATTAAAGCTTATAGAGCCGGCTATCTAAATATGGAAACCATTTGGAAATAAAAAGAATTGTCGAATTTTTTACGACGTCTAAGTTCGAACGTCCGAATCAGCTTTAAAACGCTATAACTCAAAGTGATTATTGTATTTTGCTAATTTGTTTTGTTCTCTGGTTTTCGGACACGAAGCGCTAAAAAAAACTTGTCGGCGATTTCCCATATTCAATTGCAGTGAAAAGTTACAGAATATTTTCGAAAAAGGGAGAAAAAAATTGGAATGATCGCACGGAAATGGCTCTTGACGAAAAAGTTTTCGGAAATAAGAAATTCGCCGACACATATTTGTTGATTATATGTTAGCCTAGCTTCTGTCCAAATTTGAGGAAAATCGAACAAATTCCTTTTGAGTTGTAGCTCTTTAAAGTGTACCCAACAAGCGAAAAATTAACTTTGAAAAAACAGCACTTAAAAAAACATATCGCTTCATAAACAAACTCCGCCCACAAAAGTTATACTGTCATTTCTCCGTCAATTTTCACTATTTTTCGATAATTTCTTTTTTTGATGAAAGTTCATTCTGTAAACTTTATTTTGACGCCAAAAAAAAATTCGACAAATTTTCGATCTGAAGGTACACTGTAACCTTAAGACAGTTAATGTGGAATGTCTAACTGCAATCCCCACCCCCACAGTTCCCTTTAAACAAGGTACTAGTAAAACAGTACAACGGCAATTCCAAGCGTTTTTCTAAACATGCCTTGTTTGGAGCCTCTATTAAGAAAAAGAAAGCACACTGTACTAACGTAAAGTGTTAAATATTTTTAAAGCAAGTAACTCTCCAGCGACCTGCGGTTTTCTTGTTTTAATCGAGTTTCAACATCAAACTTGCGTGTTTTATTGAAAGGCACTGACCGTTATTAATTATCCTTAACATCTGCATGCGGACGACACCTCGCCTGCGATAATTAAGGCCTTTGATGTTAAACACGTTTAAATGCTTTGTTTCTTCATGGAATTTCAATTTTCTAACTAGCTATTATTTCAAGCCAGAAATTCCTCGTTGGGTGTTTCTGATGATGAGGCATATATGACTCGTTCACAAGTATCTTTGACTACTATTCCAATATTATTTAAACGCTTTGAGCTTACGAAAAGCCAAAATAGCGACTTAATTTTGCCAGTTTTTGTTAAACCTGGGGAAAATTAAAGTGGAAATGTTGTCAAGTTTTAAGGGAAAATATTTCTATTTTATGAAAATCCCCTCGCAAACATGAATTTCATACAAAACTGAGTTCCTTCACGTTTCTTTTTTAGAAAAGCATAATAAGCTAAAAAAATAGCTCGAGATATTACGACACCGAAATGTGCTAACATTTTTAATAAAAACAATTATACAGCTGTCGATCACAACATGATGCCAACGGTCAACAAACACATCAACAGGAGAATGCTATTAATAAATAATAAATAAATATAAATAATGTTTATTCGTCCATTTTAAGTTCCACCAATCACCATGTTGCTACTATTGGTGACGCGGTTAAACAGTTCTTTTTTTTTCACACGAAACAAATTGTTACTTTTTTTTCAAACTGCAATTTCCATCTTGGTCACCTGCAACCGAAGACAAAATAACATTTCAGCGAATTAACATGATAATAAATGTTAACAGAACTGGAGCATTATTTTCAGATCATTAATACAAATATTTTTTTTCTTTTCAAATTGATACTAATTAAAAATAGCTGACATTAGAGAAAGACCTTAGTCGCCTTAAAAATTCGTTATTAATTAATTACACTAAAAACAAAAATTTTTCTTTAGTGAAATTTAACCTCAAACGTTCGTAACATTGGAAAATATAACGCTTTCTGTTTTTGGAGGAATGAAAAATATCGGTTTGGGTACGAAATAAAGCTGAAGCAGCTAGAGAATTCGTAGTCTCCCACGCAGTCATTCGCTTTTTAATTCATGACAATTTTAATAAGTGTAGGGTCAATTTTTGATGTAAAAGCGAAATAATACTCCAGGCCAGTTCATATTCAAGGTAATGTTTCTGAAATCCAAACAGAGTGATTTCCTTGTGATTTTCACCTAAGGTATTTGGATGGTATAAAATTCATGTCAGACCAAACATTATTTCATCAAGCCTTGTAGACATAAGTTTTAATAACATTTCAAAATTGTTTTGTTTTTGTTGTATTTTAACACCTTAAAACTTCACTCGAAATTTTCTCGAAAACGCTTCCATAGAAATTTGTAACATTTTGTAGACCTTAGGACAAGTACGTCAGGTCGAAGATCCAGAGAGCGTTTTCCAAAATTATCTCTTGATGATAAGTAATTCGGTATTATGTAAACAGGAAGTGACCTCATAACGTTGCTTTGGCAACTCCGATTTCCATAAAACTAATCTCATCTGAAACTTTAATCTTTCTCTAGTGCAGCTGTGGCAATCGATTGTCCGTTGGCTCGTTTGTGGTGGTACACAAGTTTCTCAAAGCTAAACGGTATCGTCGCTCAAAAACCCAGTCGAGCCACCTTAAGCCTTTGTTTAACATGTTATTACAGTTATGATTAGTAGTGTATAATTATATAGAGAAATGCCTTTTCTGATGACTCTAAGAAACTATTGTTAATATGTATAATTATATTTAATCGCACGTTATTGCTATAATATTATATATGCATTTACCATGAACTTTAATTGCAACAAAATTTGACAACTTTTCAAGACGAAAGATCTTATTTCTATGACCCAAGACCCAAATGAGCAACGGAAATCTGCCTTTATCGGTAATACTTAGTTTCTTTGACAATCTCTTGATGCAAACATTGATGACTATTGATAACAATCGATGTCGATAGATGGGTAATCGAAAGAAAATTATAATAATAGAGTGACACTGAAATTTTGGCACCATTCTGCGTCTTGGAAATCCAAGATGGCGGATCCAAGATGGCCGACCATTTGAAGATTATGACGTCATTCCTACATTTAACAAGAGATTTTCGGAAGAACTATCTATTATCGTAGGCCTGTTACTCTCGAAGAGAGATAAGAATCTTATTCGGTCCCAAAAGTGCGGCGCGTTGCGTATATAACAAGAACAAAGTGAATCCAGCGATAACAACAACTAATTGATTGTAAATGAATATGAATAACCATAAGGGACCGATCGTTAACTGCGTACTGGGGGGAGTGGGACGGTGGTTTTCTCAAAAATCTAGTTTATGTAAGAGAATTGTACCCCAACAATAAACTTTGAAACAAAAGTTATGCCCCCACGGCAATTACAGTTTGAGCTTTTCATTCAAATACAGTTTTGCTTGACGTTTTCACTCTTTTTAAACTGCATTTGAATGAAAAGCTCGATCTCTTTATTGCCGAGTAGTTAGTCAGAGCTATTTGCAGGGAGTAATAATTTTAGTCTGAGGAAACTTTCGGTGGTAATTTAATTAAAATTTGTGAGACTTATGGAATGTTTTGACCGCTTATATTTCAAACATGAAAAAACACATGTTAAAAATGTTTCAGCGATTTATTCAAAATCGAACAGTTTAATTTGTTTGAAATTTTCCCATTAAGTGTGCTATACTCTGTAGATTATAACGCATTTATTCGCTTGTCGCGGGTAGCCCCAAAATCGAAAGATAATTAGGAAAAACTGTTTTTTCGCCATGTTTGTTTACCGTTGCTATCGAAACGCTGATTAGCATAAAAAGAGCATCGTCCAAAACGTTCATCCAAGCCTAACATCTGGTATCAAAGAGTTCCTGGATGCATTATCTTAACGATCTTGAATGTGGACGGTTATATTCGTGAATGGAAATATAAATCGTGAATGTGAATCAATATGTTGGTGAATGTGAATGAATATAAAGTTCCTGAATTTTGCACCATTTCGCCAACCATACCGGTGACCGTTCAATATTGTCCTGTTCCATTATTTCAATCACTATAATTATATACGGTACATTTAGTTGATACCTTTGTATGTCTTAAAATTTAACCCCCCTCACTTCTCGTGCATGGTAAAAACGAACCCCTCCCCCCCAATTGGAGCTTGTTTAAAAAGATAGACCTTAAAACGGACAAAAATCTTGTTTCTAAATAGTTCTACGTGGCTTTTGCCATTTGTCTGGATAAAATTCCAATTCGTTTTATCTCACAAGCATGGAATACGAAATCCACTTTAATAGCACTATTTACAAAAAATTAAAAACAGTAGATTTACGAGCAACCTTTATGGCATTCCTGATGTTGGGTTATGGGATCCCGAATTCATGGGTTCCCAAATCTCCACTGAAAACAGTTGGTATTGGGGGTGGGGGAATTGTGTATGTATAGGTAGGGTTGTAAGATAAAACAAAAAAAACGAAAAAATGAAGGAAATAAAAGGAAATATTAGTAAAAATGAGTTTAAAAAGGCAAAACAGAAATGATATATAATTATATATATTATAATGAAAATAATAGTAGTAAAAAAATTATAAATTAAAAAAAAAAACATGAAACAAACAAATAGAAAACAGAAAATGAGCAAGGGGAAGATATAGTAGATGAAAAATGTGGTTAAAAAAGTGTTAAAAATGACTTTAAAAATTTTAAATGGGGGTTAGTATTTATAGAAGGAGGGAGGGGGGTGGGTAACCCATTTGCTAAGGGTAGGGTTAGGTCTAAGGGGATGGTTTATCAACCCTAGGGGTAAGCAAATGTAGAGGGAGAATAAAAACCCATGTGTTTAATCTCACAAGCATTAATAGAATACGAAGTCCACTTTAATAGAACTTTTTTAATGAAGTAAACCTCCTACGGTTTTTCTGTGATTGATAAATTAAAAAAGCCAAAAACCTCGAACGAAACGTCTTGGAAATTGAACAAATAAAAGTGTAATTGAAGACCTCAGTAGGACTTCATTACCTTTCAATTCAATTCCATTATTCACTACTCAGGTAATTTCGTCTTTTATATATTGTTCTAACAATTAAAATGAAATTGTATTTTCATATCTTTATATATGCTTCCCATCTCTCTACTGAAATGTCTACTTGTTACCTATCCTTACTTTTTAGTTAGATGATAATAATTTCATTTATTTCGACTTGGCGGATAACCAGAACACTGGCGCTGTACTTCATTGAGAGCAATGCAGTTTCAGTTCATGATCCCTTCCCTGCAGCCAAAGTTTGGTATTGACAATTGTCATTAGATTTCTAGGTTGTTATTGGCTCTAAAAGCAATCATTTTAAAGGTAATTTAACCTCACTTGGAAGTATTTGCACGCAATTTGAAAAATTGGTATTCTAGTGGTAATTATTCTCTAAAGTGTATAGAAACGACTGTTAACGCAAGACCTATCAGAAAATAATGGCTTTTTTAATGGAAGTAATCCTCCTACGGTTTTTCTATTTTGGACAACTTAAACAAAGCCAAAAACCTTGAACGAAACTTCTTGGAAATTGGACAAATAAAAGTCTAATCACTTATGATCTCAGTAGGACTTCATTGCCTTTCAATTCAATTCCATTTTTCATAAAAATATATAAAATATTACATAAGACTTGTAAACCGGATAAAGCATATCTGATAGGTGTTCATACAGCAACCCAAAAGCCAAAGAGATGGATTTTGATTCAGCATCACGTTTGAAGTGCAACGTCAACTTAACAACAAATATCACTTTTAAATCCTCATTTTCACAGCCAGCAATGAGTCTTATGTCCAACCCTTACGACGAATTAAGTAAGTTCGCTTTTGGCTCTACAATATACATGATCATCGTTTCGTTCATAACCGTCATCGCAAACGGCTTGTTAATCCTGGTGTTTTTCTGCGACCCTTTGAAGATCTTGGGAAATGTTACAACTTATTTCCTGATCGGTCTTGCCATTGTGGATATTTTAACAGCCGCAACACAAGAACCTTTGTACGCTACATGTTTCATAATGATGTATACTAAGCATCGTGACACTGCTACTACTTGTCCACCTCTTTTGAATGCTGGGCAGTCGATCTCTGTAGGTGCCATGAATGCTTCGTTTCTTATCGTGCTCGCATTTACCATCACACAATACATTGTTGTCATTTCTCCTCTGAACCACGCGCGGGAGGTGACGAAAACGCGCGTGTTTGTTTGCATACTGGCCATCTACGTGTATCCCATATTCTTCAGCATTTTGCCTGAGATGGGGGTTCCTATCAACGTCCTACGAAAGATCGATAACATATTTCATTCTATTTTCTTAAATTATCTCACCACAATCGTCTACATTCTTTTGTACATGGCTTTCAAGAAGGAAATGGCCGCTTCGAAAAACCTTCGTGAAGACAACAACATTCAAGATGGAGGAAGAAATAACAGACAAGTTGGAATTGAGCGTTCGTTTATTATCGTTAACTTTCTTCTGATCGCCATCTTGTTGTTTTGTTCTCAGCCAGCTGCCATGTTGTGGGTTGTTTGTCTTTACTCCAAAGAGAACTCTAAAATTCCAAACGTTGTTATTGTTAATCTTATGGTGGATAACCTGCTTTACCTGAAATTCCTGCTTGACCCGTTTGTGTATGCATGGCGAATCCCTAAATAACGTCAGGCGCTTAAGATCGTCATTACCGGTAGGTCAACGTTCCGTAATCGGGTTATAGCTGAGATGAGCAAGTCATGTGACAATGCGATCACTCTCGAATGTAATAATATACCACAGGAACAAACAGTTTAAGCAACCAGAATAGCGTTCCGCTCAGATTCTAAAAATAGAATTGGCGCGCAGCATCATGGGATTGAAATGCGTACAAACATTCAAGAACTATGCAGATAGCTACAAAAAAAGCAGGTGCTACGAAGCACTGTTCTTGGGTACAACTCGACCATTATCCACAACATGTACAGGAATCGCAAAAACTGGTGTTTCCGAGACAGCAATTTTGAAATATTTGTCCGCATTTCCATCCCACAATGCAATGCTGCCAAATATGACGTCACCTGGGTGGAACGCTATTGTGAGTGCCTTTTTTTATTGACCACTTAAGTCAAGGATTGCATTTCGAGTATTGTTTAACAAATACTTCATATTTGACAGAGTTGTTTGTCATTTTCATATTACTTCATATATGAGATAATTAAGTGCGTTTTGGTGAAATTTTATAGATAAGGATACTTTGTGATGCCTGCCACGGAGTAGCGAGGCGCCCTCTGTGTGCAATAGTATAAATCCACTAGCGTTCTATCACGAATGCTGTTCTCTTATTGGCTACGCTACTCGCTATCTATTCTGTTGTAGAAAGTATGTAGAGTGAGTAGCCTATTGGCGGCCGCTTCTTCGCGTTTTCGAAGCCGCGTCTGTGAAGAGTATTTTTTGTTAAGTTTTGAACGTCTAGTATATTTATACCAAAACAATTAGATCTTCGCTCTTGATTTCTATCGCGTGATAGTTGATTCGGGCTTCACCCTCATCAACTATCACGGCAAGGGGGGGGGGGGGGGGGGGAACATAAACAATAGACGACCAGTGGAATTCTGGGAGCAAGACAAATAAGGCTTGTTAACATTTTATTTATCAGTATTTAGGTTCCATTCCTTCCTAAAAGTTTCAGAGGATTGTGCATACTGTGTTATTAATAATAACGTGTATAATAATTTGAGAACAAAAAAAAGGTTTTTCTACTTCTCAGAAAACCTTTCGGTCGTATTGTCATGTTTTTACACTTTACACCTTACAACTTGAATTTCTTGAAATTTATGAATTTCAAGAAATTCAAGTTTGTTCGTTTCGTGAAAAAACTACTGATTTGTTTTCTGGTATTTTTAAGTATGATAATTAACTATTATAGCGCAAAAGCGCGCGTGATATCGCCTTAATTTTATTGAGAATACAAAATTGCCTAAAAATACCGTCCTAGTTTCAATGGACGTTACAAGCCTCTACACTAACATACCACATGAGGAGGGGATAACCACTGTATGCCATGCATACGAAGCTTTCTATGGAGATAAAGCCCCTGTACCTACTAAGAATTTAAGAGAAATGCTTTACCTCATTTTAAAAGAGAATTCATTCCAATTTTGCGGTAGCAATTACCTTCAATCCCATGGGACTGCTATGGGCACAAAAATGGCCGTTGCTTTTGCCAACATTTTTATGGCCAAAATAGAGAAGCAAATACTTAGACAGAGCTGCACAAAACCGCTTTTTTGGAAAAGGTATATTGACGATGTGTTCTCTTTGTGGAACACAAGTCTAGATAAAATAGAGAGGTTTGTAGAGGAGGCAAACAACTCCCACTCTACAATAAAATTCACGGCTGAATTGTCGGAGACAGAGATCACTTTCTTAGATACAAAAGTTTACAAAGGTGTTAGATTCAACAACGAATCTATCCTAGACGTGCAAACACATTTCAAACCCACAGAGACCTTTCAATACACGAATTTCTATTCGTGTCACCCACCGGGTGTTAAGAAGGGCTTTGTCAAAGGAGAAGCGCTAAGACTCCTTAGAACTAATTCTTCTCAAACCACCTTTGAGAAAAACATCCAGAATTTTGAATCGCGCTTAAAGAACAGAGGCTACCCAGCCACGATTGTGAGAAAGTACCTCTCAGAGGTTAAATTCGCAGACAGAAAAACAGCCCTCCAACAAAGAAATAAATCTGCACGTAGGAAACTATTACCTTTTGTAACGCAATATCACCCAGCACTACCGAGCCTTAAGAAAATACTGATGGGGAAATGGCACCTTATACAGAACCAACAATACCTAAGAAAAATATTTAAGGAGCCTCCCCTCATATCATATCGCAAGGGTAAATCCCTTAAAGACCTTTTAGTCAGAGCTAAGCTATGAAGGTTAATAACACCTAATGCGAACAGCAGGAGTCGTGCAGGCCCGTCAACGTTTTATTCACTATGCAATGTTTTTAACGACGGGCCCCGTTCTGCATCGCAAAAAAGGAAAATGAGCTTTCCATTTATTTTGAGTGCTACGAGAATGCGTTTATCGCTGAGAATCGAAAGAGTTATCATTACTCTGTAACGGAAGGCCATATCTTTTTTACCTTCGAGAAATCTCAACGCTGACCTTAGCAGACATAAGGATCGAAAATCCTTTCACGTTATTGGCTGATCAATTAGAGATCCCATTGGCTGACTATTTCAACCAATAAGAAACCAGGCGCGAGTTTTCGATCCGATCAACGGTAATAAGGGATATATAAACACCCACAACAGTATTCTACTTCACTGCTTCAAAAAAAACTCAGTGGCAACTGACGAGATTCATTTAGAATCGAAACTGCAGTCTTGCCTTGCCTTAAATATGGCAGTAACTAAAGTTAATACTGAAGGTCTTTTGGAGACCTCGGAAGCTGATCCTCCACCTGAGGATATCAACATGAGCGATTTGAGCAAAGCTGAAGAAGATGCTCTCCTAACGCCTGAGACAACCTCCGAAGAAAGCGACAACGAGGAAGTATTTCCAAGTGGACAAAGAACTCCTAAAACCGCCAGCAGAAGGCCAGGGCCAAGCAAACAAAAACCAAGTGAACGAGATACCAAACGCCCCCAGAAGGAACAGTCCGCCAAAACCAACGGCTACAAATCTCACGAGAGAGTGCCAGCCCAGAAAGATGACCGGGACATCTCCTCCGTAAAAGGAAAAATTAAGAGCTCGGAAGAGGCAGTAGAGAAACTACAGAACCACCTAGACAAAGGCACTTGCCCTAAGACACTCAGATACACGGCGCGGGCGAATATTGCGCCAGACGAAGAGTTCAAGAAGGAGATTGGCACAATCCGCAAAAATGCAGAACGTGAGATTGTTAGCTCACTGGTGAGGTTTCACCACAGACGAACTGAGAGACTTACGATTAAGTTGAAGAGACTTCAACAAACAAAATCTCGTAAGAAATCTTCCTCAAATGTAATTTTCAGACAGCTTTCAGATAGAGCGCGATCGGCGCCTAGAGAGAACAATGTAAACATTGATGTAAATAGGCTAGCCGAGACGCTAACAGCCAAGATTAGCGAAGTTGACAAACTTATTGTATCAATCAAAGCCGCAAAGAATAAACAAGGTGAATCTTATCCCCGTGCATTATCTGAGTCTTTAGAATTAAGGGGAGAAAAGAAAAATATTACAAAGCTCAAAACGGTGACAAACCGTAAAAGAAAAGAGCGAAAAAGGAATAAGGATAGAATGAACACAATCGAGTCACACAAACATCACATCAAAAACCTGTCAAACGTACAACTGACAGATGAGCAAGCTTCTCTGCTATTCCGGGGTTTAAAATTCATTCCTACGCCCGAAACAAAAGAGAATGACATCAGGCGTGAACTCCTAAGAGATTTCAATCTCTTTGCGAGAAGAATGCGCCTTCAGTACATATACTACGGGAAAGAAAGCGAGCCTCATCCATTCCACGTCAAATCTGACTGGGAACCACCAGTTCAACCTTCAGTGGCTTTAGAAACCTTTTTAGAGGAGGTCAAATTGGAGCTCGCAGAGATTAAACTGAACAAACCAAAATATAACCTCACACCCGGTGAACACAAAGCACTAAAGGAACTATCGCGTGACAGAAACACGATACTTAAAAAAGCTGATAAGGGAACCACAACAGTCATAACAAGTAGAGATCATAAAATCAACGAGGGCCTAGTCCAGCTTAATGAAAGACATAACTATCAACCCCTCGCTCAACCAATGGTTGAGAGCACAGCAAGAAAAGTTAAGCAGCTGATTAAAACGCTACTTCAGGATGGCCACATTGACATCATGACGGCCAAGTGGCTCTCCCTTACGCCTAATCCTCCGCGCATTCCTGTTTTTTACACACTGACAAAGATTCACAAACCGACCCCAGTCGGAAGACCTATAATATCGGGGTGTGATGGCCCCACTGAGCGGATATCTGCATTTGTAGATAGTCTCATTCAGCCAATAGCACAAAAACAAGACTCGTATCTTAAAGATACGACAGATTTTCTTAATTTTATTGAGAATACAAAATTGCCTAAAAATACCGTCCTAGTTTCAATGGACGTTACAAGCCTCTACACTAACATACCACATGAGGAGGGGATAACCACTGTATGCCATGCATACGAAGCTTTCTATGGAGATAAAGCCCCTGTACCTACTAAGAATTTAAGAGAAATGCTTTACCTCATTTTAAAAGAGAATTCATTCCAATTTTGCGGTAGCAATTACCTTCAAACCCATGGGACTGCTATGGGCACAAAAATGGCCGTTGCTTTTGCCAACATTTTTATGGCCAAAATAGAGAAGCAAATACTTAGACAGAGCTGCACAAAACCGCTTTTTTGGAAAAGGTATATTGACGATGTGTTCTCTTTGTGGAACACAAGTCTAGATAAAATAGAGAGGTTTGTAGAGGAGGCAAACAACTCCCACTCTACAATAAAATTCACGGCTGAATTGTCGGAGACAGAGATCACTTTCTTAGATACAAAAGTTTACAAAGGTGTTAGATTCAACAACGAATCTATCCTAGACGTGCAAACACATTTCAAACCCACAGAGACCTTTCAATACACGAATTTCTATTCGTGTCACCCACCGGGTGTTAAGAAGGGCTTTGTCAAAGGAGAAGCGCTAAGACTCCTTAGAACTAATTCTTCTCAAACCACCTTTGAGAAAAACATCCAGAATTTTGAATCGCGCTTAAAGAACAGAGGCTACCCAGCCACGATTGTGAGAAAGTACCTCTCAGAGGTTAAATTCGCAGACAGAAAAACAGCCCTCCAACAAAGAAATAAATCTGCACGTAGGAAACTATTACCTTTTGTAACGCAATATCACCCAGCACTACCGAGCCTTAAGAAAATACTGATGGGGAAATGGCACCTTATACAGAACCAACAATACCTAAGAAAAATATTTAAGGAGCCTCCCCTCATATCATATCGCAAGGGTAAATCCCTTAAAGACCTTTTAGTCAGAGCTAAGCTATGAAGGTTAATAACACCTAATGCGAACAGCAGGAGTCGTGCAGGCCCGTCAACGTTTTATTCACTATGCAATGTTTTTAACGACGGGCCCCGTTCTGCATCGCAAAAAAGGAAAATGAGCTTTCCATTTATTTTGAGTGCTACGAGAATGCGTTTATCGCTGAGAATCGAAAGAGTTATCATTACTCTGTAACGGAAGGCCATATCTTTTTTACCTTCGAGAAATCTCAACGCTGACCTTAGCAGACATAAGGATCGAAAATCCTTTCACGTTATTGGCTGATCAATTAGAGATCCCATTGGCTGACTATTTCAACCAATAAGAAACCAGGCGCGAGTTTTCGATCCGATCAACGGTAATAAGGGATATATAAACACCCACAACAGTATTCTACTTCACTGCTTCAAAAAAAACTCAGTGGCAACTGACGAGATTCATTTAGAATCGAAACTGCAGTCTTGCCTTGCCTTAAATATGGCAGTAACTAAAGTTAATACTGAAGGTCTTTTGGAGACCTCGGAAGCTGATCCTCCACCTGAGGATATCAACATGAGCGATTTGAGCAAAGCTGAAGAAGATGCTCTCCTAACGCCTGAGACAACCTCCGAAGAAAGCGACAACGAGGAAGTATTTCCAAGTGGACAAAGAACTCCTAAAACCGCCAGCAGAAGGCCAGGGCCAAGCAAACAAAAACCAAGTGAACGAGATACCAAACGCCCCCAGAAGGAACAGTCCGCCAAAACCAACGGCTACAAATCTCACGAGAGAGTGCCAGCCCAGAAAGATGACCGGGACATCTCCTCCGTAAAAGGAAAAATTAAGAGCTCGGAAGAGGCAGTAGAGAAACTACAGAACCACCTAGACAAAGGCACTTGCCCTAAGACACTCAGATACACGGCGCGGGCGAATATTGCGCCAGACGAAGAGTTCAAGAAGGAGATTGGCACAATCCGCAAAAATGCAGAACGTGAGATTGTTAGCTCACTGGTGAGGTTTCACCACAGACGAACTGAGAGACTTACGATTAAGTTGAAGAGACTTCAACAAACAAAATCTCGTAAGAAATCTTCCTCAAATGTAATTTTCAGACAGCTTTCAGATAGAGCGCGATCGGCGCCTAGAGAGAACAATGTAAACATTGATGTAAATAGGCTAGCCGAGACGCTAACAGCCAAGATTAGCGAAGTTGACAAACTTATTGTATCAATCAAAGCCGCAAAGAATAAACAAGGTGAATCTTATCCCCGTGCATTATCTGAGTCTTTAGAATTAAGGGGAGAAAAGAAAAATATTACAAAGCTCAAAACGGTGACAAACCGTAAAAGAAAAGAGCGAAAAAGGAATAAGGATAGAATGAACACAATCGAGTCACACAAACATCACATCAAAAACCTGTCAAACGTACAACTGACAGATGAGCAAGCTTCTCTGCTATTCCGGGGTTTAAAATTCATTCCTACGCCCGAAACAAAAGAGAATGACATCAGGCGTGAACTCCTAAGAGATTTCAATCTCTTTGCGAGAAGAATGCGCCTTAGTAGTAATAAGAGGCACCTTAGCTCACTTTACATCACCCATAAAAGTATCGAATTTTCCCCGTTTCATTTCCTCGTTGAATTTTTCAAGATTTTTTCAAAAAATCCTCGTTAAATTTCCAAAATTGTCGTTAATTTAGTGTATTTTGGAAATTCTCCTCGGTAAAAACCCAGTGGGTAACCATCTTACCCGTTTTTGAGAAAAAATCTGGCTCACTTTCCAGATAATTCACAACTCGCGAGTCACGAGCTCACTTTCCAAAAAAACACACACATCCCCTCATGAGCCACTTTCCAAAAAACACACACATCCTCACGAGCCATTTTCCAGATCAATAAAACGCAATAATTTGGTATAACCATATGGAAGTGTATCCAATCCAGTTTCAACCTTATTCAAACAAACAAGCGATCCTGAGTTATCGCTTAACAAGACTTTATTATGTTACTCCATTTCGTAACATAATATAACTAGACATTTACGGTTAAAGAGGGTGATGTTATTTCACATTTTTTGAGGAAGTAAAGAAGCACACACTTAATGAACAGAGACTATCCCAAAGAGATACCACTCAAGCAACGCTGACGAGTTCCATGGAAGAAAAAAATCGCCACTACCTAAAGAGACTACCTCAAAGAGATACCACTCAAGCAATGTTAGTGAGTTGGAGTGAGGAATTTTTATATGTAAAAAATGGAATTAAAGAAATAAAAAGTGTATAATAAAAAAAAGCAATGGGAAGAGGAAGGAAAGGAGTTTTTACTCAAAGCACTTCGAAGATTGATAATAGCATACAATATATGTATAATTATGAGAAAAAGAATAATTTTGGAGTGATAGATATAGATATAGAACAGGTGAAACGTTTGAATCCAAAGGATTTGGTCAAGTTTCTTGTACTGAAAGATGCTAAATGAACATATATAATTTCATCTCTAAAAACTAGAGATGAAAATGGAATTAAAGAAATAAAATATACTAAATAAAAGCAATGGAAAAGCACTCGAAAAGCACACTCAAAGAATTGCAATTTTTAGCGAAAGAGATGAAAATCAAGGGATATTATCTAATGCGGAAAGCTGAATTAATTGATGCGCTAGATGCTGTTGAAAGACAAGAGCCTGTGAAATCACCAAAGCGTAAAGTTTTACATTGTTATCACGGAAGAAATAAATACAATTGTAAAGAGTGTTCAGGAGCAAGGATTTGTGAACACGGTAGACAAGAGTATACTTGTAAAGAATGTGGAGGAAATGGTATCTGCATTCATTGGAACATCAAGTACTATTGTAGAGAATGTGGAGGAAACGGTATCTGTTTACACGGTAATAACAAATATTACTGCAAAGAATGTGGAGGAAAGGGAATCTGTAAACATGGGAAAAACAAACGATATTGTGTTGAATGTGGTGGAAAGGCTGTCTGTAATCATGGTAAAAAAATTGGTAAATGTAAGGAATGTAAAGAAGAGATACAACGACGGATAGAGGAATATGCTAAAAATGAAGAAATTGAATTGTGTGATGATATTGAAGAAATTGAAATAAGTGAAGATTAAAACTGTAATTATAATTTCAACTCACGTTTCATGAGTTGAAAAAAAATTGTCTTAAAGAAATAAATATACTATATAACAAACATGCAACTGACAAGTCTTTCAAATCTCTGCAAAGAAAATATTACTTTCCACGAAGCTGTAACATACACGGTGAAAAACACCGATTCAGAATATCAAAGGATTAAGATTGAAACCAATTATCCTAATAACAAGAAAGGACCGCTAGTGATCGAATCACCATTTCTCTTCAGTTTTGGAGTGAATGAAAGAAAGGATAAAGTAACTAACGAGGTAGTCGGTTACTCTATTCCAGTTTGTTTATGGAGTAAAGAGAAAGAGCCAACAGCTGAAGAAAATGAGTTTTTTAAGTGTTTGACATTTCTCGAGGATATTTGTTTTGATCAATTAGAAGACACGTATGGTCCGGAAATAGCGAATAAATTAAGTCAGCTTTTATATTTCAAGAAAGGCAAGAAACATGATGCAAGTGCACCAGTATTATATGCTAAACTGATATATTCAGAAAAGACAGATAAGATTTTATCGCTATTCAAAGCGAAAGGAAACGAGAAACCTGATCCACTCGACTATCTTAACCAATATTGTAAAGTCAAATTAGCTTTGTTAATCGAAAGCATTTACATCAGTGACAGCGTCGTTTCAATACAGATGAAAGTTCACGAAGCATATGTTAAACCGCTAAAACAGAGAGAATCGTTGTTAGCAATAGAAGAAAGCGAAGATTAAACTTTAATAATTTTCAAGTCGTGAAACGCGACTTGAAATACCACAGCATACGTGTTCATTGAGCTGAAACGCCGTCACGTTCAGTGAAAAAATATCCGGTGACGTCATCAAATAACCAGTTGAAAGCGGTTTCAACCGGTTGAAAATAAGCATGAGGCAATAGCAACAAAGGCTTAACACACCATTTGAAGCAAAGATGGACAGCGACAGGATGCTTCGAGATGTTGAGCAAACTTTCTGTCAACTTCGAGCAAAATATCCTCGAATTCATCTACATCTTCGAAAATGTTATGCAGAAATACAAGAAAAAGAAGAAGCGTCTACAAAGAAGCTGACAAACGATGAAAATCAAGACGCTTTCGAAGACATCCATCATATGGTTTTACAATACGGTATATTAGCGCTTAGCGATCTATTTGAAGTGTATCCGAGACTAAAATATTGTGCTTTACCAATCCGTACATTTATGTCAAATTTGAAAACTATTAGAGAGGTTTGTGAAGAAGAAAGTACATTCTGGAAACACGTTTCTTAAGCAGTTATCAAAGGTCAACTGAGAAACAGCGTTGCCTATTTTTGTGAATTTAATTAACTGAGAAACAGCGTTGCCTATTTTTGTGAATTTAATTAACTGAGAAACAGCGTTGCCTATTTTTGTGAATTTAATTAACTGAGAAACAGCGTTGCCTATTTTTGTGAATTTAATTAACTGAGAAACAGCGTTGCCTATTTTTGTGAATTTAATTAACTGAGAAACAGCGTTACCTATTTTTGTGAATTTAATTAACTGAGAAACAGCGTTACCTATTTTTGTGAATTATTTATTAGGTTAACTAAGTGAAAATAAAATGAAGTGAAAATAAAATGATGACTCACTCTTTGTATTTCATATATTATTATACGACTTGTATAATAAATTTCACACGCATGCGCATTACCCCACTCCCTCACCTTGAAGGATTCACGTTATGAATATTCTCTCATATTTCTCTTCAATCCTATCATTATTGCTCGCGCATGTACAAAGATCGCTAATCATATCATCGATTAATCTCATCTCATCCACAAAAGAATCGTGATCGAAATGTTTTCCTCGCATACAAGAACGTAAGTCAATCAATACTTTCTGATACGTTGTATATGCGTGTTTACTCATTTCAATCCTTCGATTATAATTCTTGTAATCAGCGTATGTTTTCAATAACAATCCCGCACCGGCAATAACTCCTAACGTAACCGGGTTTAGCGTAACACCGCCTGCTATTGTACCGCTCGCGATAAGAAATGAACTACTCAGTTTACAGAATAGATTCATCCGCTTGAACCGCCTATAAGTCTTTTTATAACACCACCACTTCTTATGATAAAATCTGTAAAGAGCCTTAATCTCCAACAGTTTCTCCTCACCGATCGAAGTATCGATGTGATTGAACGTGAAAATATCTCGCTTATGTTTCATATTTTAAAACTTTATTTATTTTTTAAATATATAGTTTTAAAATATGAAGTTTATTAACTATGATGTGGGTGATGATATTGTTACAAATTACAAGCAATTACATTCTTTCATGCCAGATCAAAATTTTAGAATGTTGATTTGCGGGCCTTCCGGTTCAGGAAAAACAAATCTTTTACTTGATATGATTTTTCGTTTATTGTATTATGACAAGGTATATCTGTATGCGAAAAATTTAGACCAATCAAAATATCAGTTCTTATTAAGAAAATTTGACCCGATCAATCAAGATGCCGGTTATGAAGTGATAGAAATATCTCCAGAAGATATTATACCGGTATCTTCATTATCGGATGAAAACCAAAAAATAATTATATTCGATGATTTTGTATGTGAAAAGAATCAAAATCCGCTGATTGAATATTTTATCAATGGTAGACATAAAAATTGTAGCGTTATTTATCTTTCACAAAGTTATTATAAGACACCAAAAGATATACGGTTAAATTGCTCACATTTCTGCGTTTTCGAATTTCCGAGTAATAACGAAATTTCTATGTTTTGTCGTGAAGTTAACGTTGACAAGAAACAATATGAAATGGCTACAAAAGATCCGTACTCTTTTCTCTATATCGATAAACCAAAGAAAAGAGTATTAAAAAATTTTGATGAAAATATAATCTGAATATAAACAAAATGAGCTATTCAAATGGGGTATTACCAGATTCTTTCAGATACCATCCATCAGGTGGAGAACAAGGACCACAAGGATTACCAGGCGTCGGTTTCAAATTAACGTCTTCGGGTGATTACGATATTCAAAACAAAAGATTGGTAAACATAGATAATCCGGTCGACTTGAAGGATGCTATTAATTATGGTACTGCTAAAACACACTTTCTAAACTTGGATGGAAGTACACATATGACCGGTGATTTAGATCTCAGAGGAAATAGATTGATTCTTCCTGGAGAGATCGACATGAATAGAAAACTAATCACAAACATGGACACGGACGAAGATAACGATTTATGCGCTGTCAATATGATAACTCTGAAAAAATTTCATCCTAACGCTCCCGAACCTACACATGAGGTTGTGAAAAATATCGATCTAAAGCAACGTTTCAATGTTATCCATTCGAAACAACAATCATATCACGATTTAGGAGTAAATTATAACAATCTTGTCTCTTACAACGATGTCAAAAATATTTTCTTATCTCGCAAAGAGACGTTTCCGATGGAGACTAGTTTGGATATGGGAAACAATACGGTTTACAATGTAAAGGACCCGACGGTCGCCGACCAAGGAGCAAATAAAAGATATGTAGACACCGAGACAACCAAAAAGCTTTCTTTGACAGGTGGAACAATGACCGGTATTTTGGATATGAATAGTAGTTATATCAACAATATTGCAACACCGACTCTTAATCATCAAGCTACACCAAAATCTTACGTTGATAGAAATCTTAGACTCAGGATAGGAAATGTGGTAGTTCATATGAACGAGGTAGAAGCGAAGCTCAAAAAATATGTTGACGAATCACATATCAGCGACTCATCAAATTTGAAAGATGAGTTCCGGTACATAATGGAAAATGTTGATGAAAGCTCTTCCGAGCATGATATAACCGTCACCGGTATAGTCGATTTGGTGGAGTCGCCGCATACGCTAAACAGAAAAGTTTATGCGTTGCTATTACACAAGCATCCGCTAAATAGCTACTCATCAAGAATCGGTTTTAATATGTATAAATTACCAGAGGGTGAATATACCGTTTGTATCGAATTTATTCCACCTACGATGAGCGGTGTTAGCGTCGATGTTCAATCGACTTCTCTCAACATAAATAAACAATCGACAAAAAAATTTACGGATTACAGTCGAAGCATTGTAAACATGCATAAGTGGAAAATTTCACCACCGGAATATATTAGGGTCGATTTAAAATGTAGTGGCTCACCAACATCAGCTTCACAAGCTCAAGCTTACCTTATAATTTACGGAATAAAAGGAAACCATTCAGATGTACCGACCAGTGTTTACGACACTCCTTATATTTTGGAAGGTGGGAAAATGCTACTGCAGACTACACTCGATATGAATAATCACACAATTATCAATTCACCATCGCTTGCGATGAGCGGTGGTGTTTTTGTAATTAACGGTGTTTACAATAGAACTACGAATCAAACATTTGCTAAATTTTCAGGAGATAAAGAAGTTATAGTTCCTGTTAATTGTAAAATTGTAAAATGTTGTATTAACATCCTCGATACGCTCCAAACATACCCTCCTATTTTTGTGATGATAAATAACGGATTAGGACGAGGAAAGGGTGGAAAGAAACAATCTTATGACATGAATGTCGTTTTGATTGAGTGTGATACATTTCGAGTGAGAATACGAAGTGATCAGGATACTACCCCAGCAATCAATAAATGTTTGGTAAGCCTTCTACTTGAACCGATCTCTTAAGTTTCTCTAAAAAATTTATTATACGTAGCGTATAATAAATTAGACGATCTTTCACACACTAGATCTGTTCAAGCGCTTCCACAACCTCTCTAGATTCTAGAGAATCTCTCTCGAGTTTCTCTTAACCATTGTGGAGATAAATCTTGAAAGATATGTTCATTTATAAAAGAGAGAAGAAAGAAAATACTTGCGATCATTATTTTATATTAACATTTTAAAATTTAAAATCGATACATCTAATAAAATGAGTTTACTTAAGTGGAAAGAACTTGCAAAACGAAAAACTGAGTTGGGGAATAAGATTAACTTTGTTCGCGAAACGCTGATAAAGAAAAAATTAGGTGAGGAGACAGATCAGTTGGCTTATGAAAAAATTTTTAAACCTATAACATCAAAATTAGATGTACATATGCAGCCGTCGATAACAAAAGTACAAAGGAAAAAACGAAGCGGTAAAGAATTATTAACAGGAATTGATTATTATCCAGATGTAGATCCGTATGAAGAGATGGATGTAGAAGGTTTAATCGATTTTGGTGAAGAAGTTTTACCGCAAGATGCGAAGCCATCAACATCATCACCATCTCCACCGCCTGCATATTCACCGGGTGAATATATGCACAGCCAACAGCAAAGAGCTTTGGAAGAGAAAGAAATATTTGAAAAATACGGTTTACCTATTATCGAAACTACCGATCAAGCACCGGAAGAGATGCTTGAAGCGTACGATACCGCAGTAAAAGATCTAGGAAAAGAAAAACGAAAATTAACCAATTTAATCAATAAATCGAGAGATCCTGAAGAAAAGGAAACTCTCAAAGAATATAGAGAGCATTTGCAAAGAGAAAGTTCCGTAATTACAGTGAGAAGAGATAAATTAAAAAAGACAGGTAAAGGGCTTAGGAGAGGTGGAAACTTAACATTTTTTAATAACTATAAAGATCTTGTCAAAAAACTCGAAGTAATAGTAGGTGAAATTATAGCCGGTAATACGAATATTGAGATGCGTAATACCGGAGTTGCGATTTTAGACGAACTTTTGAAAAATAATATAATCGATAAAATGCAGGCTAAACAGATTTACAAGAGTTATTTTAAATATTAAAAAAATATAGTTAACTACTATAGTAGGTAGTAATAAAATGGATAGAGAAATAGTGCTGTCATCATATTCAGTTAAATCAAAAGGTAACAACAGACCTGGAGATTTCACAACAAAATTTTATCAACCGATTGTTTTAGATCAAAATGCTGAATATGCTATCGGTCTTAACAGAATTATCAATATGAGTTTTACATGGTATAACATTAATGCTGAACGTAACAATCAGCTAATCAGATACAGCTCTGATGGTGGAAAAACGTTTCGCGACATTACTTTCCCAGGTGGTGTTTGGAATTATGAAGAGTTTGATAAACATATTCGAAAAGAAACTGTAATAAAACACCCTGAAAAAGAAAAAGATGAGTTTCCAATCAACCTGGTTTTTAATAATGCAACTTTTAGAGTGGAAATAACGTTGAAAGAAAATTATCAACTCGATCTAACACCGAGTAACTTTAACGAACTGATCGGTTTTGACAAAACAGTTCTGAAGGAAGAGATTAACATTGGCCCCAGAGTACCAAATTTAGCCCAAGATACCGAGATGTTGAACGTTCATTGTGATCTAACAAACGATTCACTCGTTGATGGTATTAAAACAGATATCATTTATTCCTTTTCAACATCTGTTCTGAAGGCCTCATATAGTTTTTCAATTGAACCGATGAGAGTTACATATAATCCGGTAAATACAAACACAATAAGCAATATTCGAATCTATATCACAGATGGAAAAAGAAATAAGGTCAACTTAAACGGAGCAGATACAGCTTTTTCTTTAATTTTAAAAAGATTATAATGTGAATGTAATAATAAAATGAAAAGTTATGAATTTACACGTTTTTATAACCCAAAGATAGGTAGATTTGTTTACAAACATAAAGGAACAGGTGTCATTGTCGATAATATTTTTAAACCGATGAAGGCTGTAGCAAAGGCAGTTTTCAATAAATTAGCAAAACCTATTGCGAAAAAAGCGTTGGAAGCAGGAATTTCTCATACGGGTGAAAAACTAGGTAAAAAAATCTCTGAAAAATCTGGCGATCTGATAATGAAAAAACTAGCTAAAATGAGAATATCTTCATCAAAACAACCCACAGCTACGCATAGAAGGCCTCCATCAAAACATATCGAAGATACTGATATGATATTAAATAGATTAATATCAGGTAACGGTTTAAAAAAGAAAAAAAGATAAAAAATAATATATATTATAATTAAAAAAGATGGCTTTTCGATCGAGTGATTATGTAGCAAGATATGAAAGAGTAAGAATTAAACCTGATGATCTAATCAGCGCACCAGCTAATGGTCAACATCAGCAAAAAGGTGGTTATAAGTTTACAATCAATAATAGATCAACGCATTTCGACTGGTATAACGCTCGTTTTGAAGTACGATTTCAGCTGCAGAAATTAGCAGACGGTGCCGGCTATGCAGCAGCCGATAGAATAACAGTTATTAACGGTTCTCATTCATTAATTAAACACCTAAAGATTAGATCTGGTGGTAAATTGATTTATGATTCAGATGAACTGCATAAAGTTACTTTTGTTAAAAATCTGTTAGAATACTCTGACGACTTTAGTAGATCGGTAGGAAAGAGAAGTTTCTGGTATCTGGATACTGATGCAACAACCGCCAACAGTAATACAGGATTTGAAGCTAGACGGTTACAAACTCAAGCGGTTCAAAACAATGGTACTGGTGGCGCTAAAAAGATTAATACGATTATTCCTCTGAATCGTTTTTCCTTTTTCGAAGAGTTGGAAGATAAGATGCTTGTTCCTATGGAACTACAGTTTGAGATAAGGTTGCAAGATGATGACGAACTAATTCATATGGCTAACGGTACAGATGCTGGAAGAGTTGTTGTGGATAGGTTTGAACTTTACGTTCCGAAAATAGAACCCAAACTCTCTCTTGACGATAAATTTACCAGCTCTTTTTTGAAAGAAAAACAATGGAAATATTTAGTCGATATGTATAACAAATCACCTCCAACGAGAGTATCAGGATTTTTTCGAATAACACCTAACGCTATCGATGTTAAACATGTTTTTGTTTATCTGAAAAGAGCCGCTCCACCTAATGATAATAATGCAGAAGATAATCCGTATCTTATGGATACTTTCAAATTAAATGCAGCAGATAACAACTCATCACTAGCAACCTGTAGATTAGAGTATGGAAGATCGGTTTTTTACCCAGAATTACAGTATGACGTTGAAGATAAAGCGTTGATATTTGATGATGTAATGTCTTATGCGATGAGGTTGAATGATTACAACACAGGTACACAGTTGAACTTATCCAATTATAACTCTCTCTATCCGCTAATCTATTTTGATTTAACATATCAAGCTGAAGAGATAACAAGAGATCCCAAACCACTAACATTCCATTATAAATTGAACGCACCTGCAGCAGCAGACTTTAACGTACATGCGATAGTTTTGTATGAACAGCTGATAAAAATAGATGAGGTTGGAAATGAGCTGGTCATCGCGTAAGCGCAATTCATTTTAAAAAACAATTTTGTATTTTACAATACTAAATACAAAATGACAACATATCATCCTTACAAAGTAAGTTTATCTGAAGGTCAGAAAGAAAAACTTGCAAGAGCTTATAAAACAAGCAGCCCTATCACGATTAGGTTAGCGAAGTCACAGACAAGCGGTAACGATGAGTTACTGTTAACAGCTACTCAGATCAATAGGATCAGTAAAGCGAAATCGCTTGGAAACGGTGTCGAGATAAAAATATCGAAAACGCAGATTAGAAAAGTAATGAGAGAAGGTGGTAGTCTGTTCAGTGCAATTATACCGCTAGCGAAATCGTTAGCACCGACTTTAGCTAAAACACTCGGTTTATCAGCGCTTGCCGGTTTAGCGAGTGAAGGAGCAAGTCAAATTGTTAAAAAGATAAGCGGTAGCGGTTGTGGTCAAACCGGTGGTTTCCTCATCCCGAATAGTAAGATTCAACATCTGCTTAATAATATTCATTTGCTAACAGATAAAGAGAAAGGAGTTCTTCAACGCGGTTTCCAAACAGGAAAAGGATTGGTGATAAAACCGACAAAAACACAATCTGGAGGGTTATTAGGGACGATATTAGCCAGTGTCGGTATTCCGTTAGCTATCGAAGCGTTTAAAAAATTGACTGGAAGTGGAGCACCCAGAATGGGAAGACCTAAAGATGGAAAAGGGGCACCGCGATTAGGAATGAGTAGAAATCCTTATGATCCACCTCCACCGTTCTATGGACAATGGGGTAAAGATACTTTTGGAATGGGAACCAAAAAAAAGGGAAAAGGGTTACTTTTAGGACCAAACAGCCCGTTCAAGGATATACCTCTGGTAGGGGCAATCCTATAAGGAGTGTAAAGCCAAAATTCGTAAACAAACCGTTGAGTAATGTTGAACTGATGAAGTGGATTTCATACCTTAGAATTCCTAATTTCAAAGGGATATATTCGAGGGATGAAGTTATGCCTAAAAATCATAGTCCATGCATTATTAATCTCGATTCGCTTGAAAATGCTGGAACTCATTGGGTTTGTTGCGCTCCATCTCACGATAATAACTTCGTGTGGTATTTCGATAGTTTTGGAATGGGTTATCCTGAAGAATTTACATGCGTTAGCAAGAAACAGATAATCTATAATTCAAGTCAATATCAAAACATAAAAAGCGTCCTTTGCGGTTATTATTGCCTTTATTTCCTTCATCAATGGTCACTCAAGAAAGATTTTTACGATATCTTACAACCGTTTAGCTTAACAGATACTATGTTCAATGAAAAGTTCATTAAAAATTATTTTATGTAATTAAAATTAAAATTAAAAAGTTTTATTATACAGATCGTATAATAAAATGGAACCACCAGCAAATATATATTGCGTCAAGGAGAAAAAACATACAAACAACGCTGAACCATCCGGTTATAAGTTAGCCAGCAACGGTCGGTATTATTATTGGTGTAAGTGTGCTAATTGTGGTATAACAAAAACCCGTTTCGTTAAGAGTTCGGGAAACTAGTTCAGCCCTCACAAGGTGGGGGCTTTTTTGATGTGGAAGGTAGTCATAGTCTTGGAGAGATTGCCATGAAAGCTGGTATGAAAGGTCTTTACAATTTAGGAAAAATAGGAGCGTCAAAAGCCGTCAAATCAGACTTTGTAAAGAAAAAGATTAAATCAGGTATTGATAAGTATATAGATCAGGGTTTGGATAGTTTCACAAAAGACTTATCGAAAAGACTCGATCCGCTTCACCGCGGTAGCGGTTTCGACATTCATAAAGCGATTTTAAAACTTCCGAAACCAAAAGGAGGATGGACATTACCAGGGCATAACTACACAGGTCCAGGTAACCCCATGCCTAAGTATGATCCAGAAACAGGTGAAATACTGGAGGTCTACGTTCAACCGACGGGTAAAACGGATGCTATAGCGATGCGACATGACGTTGATTATGCCGTTTGCTCGAATAAACCAAACCCTCTAAAATGTAAAAATGAAGCAGATAGAAAAATGGTGAAAGCCTTGGATAGTGTACCGTATAAGGAGCGACAGTGGGGTCATGCGCTAGCAAGAAATGTAATAGATATAAAACAAAAACTTGGACTTGGTGTTTCAAAAAACGGATAAAGCCGCCGAGTAACTACAGTATGACGTGGCAAGAAAAGTTAGCTGATGAGTTGCATAAACCTATAAGACGAAAGTTTACTCGGCGGCGTGTTATCGTTAATGGTATCGATGAGATATGGTGTTCTGACCTTGTTGAGATGCAGAAATTAAGTAAGTGGAATAAGGGTTATCGATATCTTCTCATGGTGTTAGATGTTTTCAGTAAATATGGTTGGATTGTACCGTTGAAGAATAAAAAGGGAGAGACCGTTACAGAAGCGTTCAAAACAATATTCAAAGAAGGAAGAAAACCGAAAATGTTATGGACTGATAAGGGTAAAGAGTATTATAATAAGAATATGAAAGAACTGCTGGATAAAAATAAGATAACAATATATTCAACAGAGAATGAAGAAAAATCTAGTGTTTGCGAAAGATGGAACCGTACGATAAAACAGAAAATGTTTAAGCAGTTCACCGTTCAAAACAATACCGTGTATTATGATGTGTTATCGAAGATATTGAAAGAATACAATAATACAAAACACCGAAGCATCGGGATGACGCCTGTGGAAGCGTCGAAGAAAAAGAACGAAAGTGCTGTTTACTTAAATCTGTATAGAAAGATGAAACGAACAGCTACGCATAAACCGAAATTTAAAGTTGGTGATAAAGTTCGAATATCAAAATATAAACGTCCTGTTTTCGATAAAGGTTACACACCGAATTGGACTGAAGAGATTTTTATTATCGATAAGATTCAATACACTAATCCGATAACTTATAAAATAAAGGATGAGATGGGTGAGGAGATAACGGGTACTTTTTATGAGCAAGAGCTGCAATTGACTTCGTCAAGTGTTCAAGATGTTTACCGTATTGAGAAAGTGATTCGACGAGATGCTCGAAAAGGTAAAGCGTTAGTAAAGTGGAGTGGTTACCCAGAAAAATTCAATCAATGGATAGATCTAAAAGAACTGAAAGACTTGTAATGATGTAAGCTTTTTTTTCATTTCACGTTCATGAAATGAAATGAATTTTTTTAAAAAATGGTAATAAAGAAATCTTGAGTATGATGTAATACTTAGTTTACACATGGATTCAAAAACTGTTGAACAGCTTAAGACATTTGCACGTGAAAACGGTTTGAAAGGTTATTCACGTTATAGGAGGAAGGCGGAGCTTATTGAATTCATTGAAAGTAGTATAAATACTCCACCACCACGAGGGATTGTGGAATTTATAGATGAACCTTCACCACCCCCACCGCCACCGCCACATAGACCAAAACCTTATCAGATGAAACCCAAACAAACCCGAAGACAGAAAAGAGAAGAGAAAAACTTTGAAGCGCCTTCGGGGGTTGTTCCGGCGGATAATAAGACAAAAGAGAAACAGATCAAGCGGCTCAAGAAAAAACTCCAAAAGGTTAATAAAAAGTTGAAAAATAACAAAAAGCAGAGAAAACAGCTGTTTTCAAAAAGAGAGCTGCTCAACAACGAGCTTGACACGCTTCGCGTGAAAGGGGTTGAACATAAAGTTTCGTATGAGATAATCAAGATATCTTCAAAGGAAAGTAGAAAGTTCAAATCGTTTTTCGATAAATTCAATGTAAAGATAATAAACCCACGTGCAGCGATGCACGATATCGATATCGCAATATTATTGTTAGAGATCGGATCGAAAGTAATAAGAGAGAGAGGGTTACAAAACGGTGACAAGATTCGATGGATACTTAGTCATCCGAGCTGGCAAAAACCGGTCAGTACAAAACTGATCACAATCACAGATAACCTTGGGACGGATCTGGTCGAACAGATAGCTAGATTCGTTGAATACAAGGATGTACCGATTAGTGAGGTTGAGATAGAGATTCAGACGATAATGGTTCCTCGGGGTAAAGGACGATTGCGTGTAACCAAAGACAATGTTTCAAGAAAAAAGTCAGTCATAACGATTAAAAACAGTGATAGTATATGTCTTGCCAGAGCAATTGTAACAGCGGTGGCAAATATTAACAAAGATAGATGGACAAGTTCGCAATTGAAAAACGGATTCAATGCTTCGAGAAAACTGCAGGAAGAGGAGGCAAAGAAACTTCACGAAGAAGCTAATGTTCCGATCATTTTATTTGGGTCTACTCTTGAAGATGTGAAAAGATTTTCTGAACACTTGAAAGTAGAGATAAATATCGTTGATGCTGACCAGTTTAACGAGATCATTTTCACAGCCGCTCCTTTTGAAAATGCGAGTAAGATCTACCTTTTGAAAAATCAAAATCATTACGATGTCATTACAAGTATGCCGGGGTTTCTTTGTAAAGATTATTATTGTCATACATGCAAGAAACCCTATGAACATAGAGATAAACATAGATGTCCAACAAAATGTATCGCTTGTTTCAAATCTTTTCCTGACGGAAAAAAGTGCTCTAAACCACCAATTCCATGCGACAAATGTAATAGATCTTTTTTTGGATTAGATTGTTATGAAGAACATAGACGTGACAGATCAAAATGGGGAGAACCCGACATTGTGTGTGAAAATGTAGGAAAATGTTTGAAATGCGAGAGAATAATCGTAACTTCAGAAGATAGAGACGGAACGATTCATAACCTAAAGACCCACATATGCGGACATTCAAAATGTTCCAACTGCAAAGATTACTGCGATTTAACAACACATGAATGTTTTATGAGAAAAACAAAATGCAAAGGAGGAAAATGTACAGGCTGTACTGAAGAAAAAGTATGTTACTCTTGCCAAACATACACGGAAGACTATATGTTTTTCGACTTAGAATGTGTTCAAGAGACAGGTATTCACGAAGTAAATTTAGCTGTGGTACACGATTTTAAAGGAAATGAGTGGGTCTTTCACACAATTGAAGAGTTCTGCAAGTTTGTGTTTGAGGAGTATGAGGTGGAGGATGAGAAGGGAAAGAAGAAGATGGAGAAGAAGCATAAAGGATATACCTTCATTGCACATAATTCAAAAGGTTATGATGCTCAGTTTATCTTGAAATGGTGTGTAGAAAATATCGTAAAACCCGATATTATATATTCAGGTACAAAAATAATGTCGATGGAGATCAAGTCATTCAAAATAAGATTCATAGATAGTTTGAATTTTGTTCAAACGAGATTAGCAGCGTTCCCAAAAACGTTTGGATTGAAAGAACTGAAAAAAGGTTATTTCCCCCATTATTTCAACAAAAAGTGTCACCAAAACTATGTAGGACCGATTCCAAGCAAGAAACACTATGGTTATGATCAGATGAAGAAAGATGAAAGAAAAGCTTTTCACGAATGGCACGATGCTCGTGTTAAAGAAAACTATGTTTTTGATTTCCAAAAAGAGCTTATCGATTATTGTAGGTCTGACGTTGATATTCTTCGAAGATCGATGATGATGTTTCGTGAAGAGTTTATCGAACTCGAAAATATCGATCCGCTTCAATATATCACAATCGCAAGTGTGTGCATGACAATTTTCAGAGCTAACTATTTGGAACCAGGAACAATCGCTGTCGTAAAAGATACCACACGACAGGAAAATTATTCGAAAATAAGCATCGCATGGTTAGATTTTCTATCTGAAAAACACGGAATTAAGATTCAACACGCTCTCAACGGTGGTGAGAAAAAACTTGAGTGCATCAAGGGTGCACCATGTGTCGATGGATTTTGCGAAGCAACAAATACTGTCTATGAATTTCAGGGATGTTTTTGGCACGGTTGCAATAAATGCTTCGATTCAGATACGATAAATTCCAAAAATCAGATGGATATGAAAACTCTTCATCGTCGTACGATGGAAAAAAATAATAAGATTATCAATAACGGTTATAATCTTGTGGAGATCTATGAGTGCGAACTCAAACAAAATACCGAATTTAAATCTTTCATGAAAAGCGATTGGAAACGTGATTTTGTGGAGCCGCTTAACCCCAGAGATGCCTTCTTTGGTGGTCGAACAAATATTACAAAGCTAACCCATGATTTCAAAGAGAATGAATCGGGTGCGTATGCTGATTTTGTCAGCCTGTATCCAACAGTTCAATTCTACGAGGAATACCCTATCGGTCATCCTGAAAAGATTTTCAATCCCAAAAGGTTTGATAAAAAATGGTTCGGGTTCATAAAATGTAAAGTGGTTCCACCTCGAGGGCTTTATCATCCTGTTTTACCGGTAAAAATAAAATGCGATAAGGCTGAAAAGTTGCTGTTTCCTCTTTGTCGAACGTGTGCAGAAACAAAACAACAAGAATGTTTACATACGAACTCTGAAAGATCATTTATCGGAACATGGTGTACAAACGAGATACAAAAAGCGCTTGAAAAGGGATATAAGATTGAAAAGATTTATGAGGTTTGGAATTTCAAAGAGACATCTAGCGATCTTTTCAAAGAATATGTTAAAAAGTTCATGAAGATCAAATTGGAAAGCTCTGAACTCAAAACCGGTCCTGGATGTAAATATGAGTCAGAAGAGCATTTTAGACAGGTTGTCAAAGAACGTTTGGGAATTGAGTTAGGAAAAATAGAATTTAATCCTGGAAGGAGGGCAATTGCGAAAATATGTCTGAATAGTCTTTGGGGAAAGTTTGGTCAGCGTAACAACATGAATCAACACAAATATGTAACCGAATCAAAAGAGTTTTACAAAATTTTGCTCGATGATAACATTGAAAATCTTTTCATTCAGTTCCTCACTGAAGACATGGTGCAGATGACGTATGATTTGAAAGATCAGTTTGTGGATAATGCAAACAACACAAATATTTTTATTGCCGCATTCACAACAAGTCATGCGCGTCTAAAGTTGTACGGTGTTTTGGATACTCTCGGAGAACAGGTGCTCGGATTTGATACCGACAGTTGTTGGTATGTACAAAGGCCGGGAGGTAAAACAATCGAAACCGGTGATATGCTTGGTGAGCTAACGGATGAGCTTGGAGGTGATAAAATTGTTGAGTGGTGCGGTTCTGGCCCAAAATCTTATAGCTATGTGACGTCAAAAGGTAAAATTACTTGTAAAGTAAAAGGTTTCACACTAAATCACGAAAACAGTCAATATCTGAATATGAAAGGAATGAAGGAAATCATCAACCGTCAGAAAGAAAGAATCACTCTTGTCAATGAGCAGAAAATCACAAGAGATCCAAAAACAAAAGAAGTTTTTAATCAATATCAAGAGAAAGACTTTCGGTTTGTTTATGATAAAAGATGTTTGAATAAGGTTGAAACTGGATTGGATACACTTCCATATGGTTATACCAAATTATTGCGTTTTATTGATCTGGAAAATGGCTCGTGAGGATGTGTGTTTTTTTGGAAAGTGGCTCATGAGGGGATGTGTGTGTTTTTTTGGAAAGTGAGCTCGTGACTCGCGAGTTGTGAATTATCTGGAAAGTGAGCCAGATTTTTTCTCAAAAACGGGTAAGATGGTTACCCACTGGGTTTTTACCGAGGAGAATTTCCAAAATACACTAAATTAACGACAATTTTGGAAATTTAACGAGGATTTTTTGAAAAAATCTTGAAAAATTCAACGAGGAAATGAAACGGGGAAAATTCGATACTTTTATGGGTGATGTAAAGTGAGCTAAGGTGCCTCTTATTACTACTCGCCTTCAGTACATATACTACGGGAAAGAAAGCGAGCCTCATCCATTCCACGTCAAATCTGACTGGGAACCACCAGTTCAACCTTCAGTGGCTTTAGAAACCTTTTTAGAGGAGGTCAAATTGGAGCTCGCAGAGATTAAACTGAACAAACCAAAATATAACCTCACACCCGGTGAACACAAAGCACTAAAGGAACTATCGCGTGACAGAAACACGATACTTAAAAAAGCTGATAAGGGAACCACAACAGTCATAACAAGTAGAGATCATAAAATCAACGAGGGCCTAGTCCAGCTTAATGAAAGACATAACTATCAACCCCTCGCTCAACCAATGGTTGAGAGCACAGCAAGAAAAGTTAAGCAGCTGATTAAAACGCTACTTCAGGATGGCCACATTGACATCATGACGGCCAAGTGGCTCTCCCTTACGCCTAATCCTCCGCGCATTCCTGTTTTTTACACACTGACAAAGATTCACAAACCGACCCCAGTCGGAAGACCTATAATATCGGGGTGTGATGGCCCCACTGAGCGGATATCTGCATTTGTAGATAGTCTCATTCAGCCAATAGCACAAAAACAAGACTCGTATCTTAAAGATACGACAGATTTTCTTAATTTTATTGAGAATACAAAATTGCCTAAAAATACCGTCCTAGTTTCAATGGACGTTACAAGCCTCTACACTAACATACCACATGAGGAGGGGATAACCACTGTATGCCATGCATACGAAGCTTTCTATGGAGATAAAGCCCCTGTACCTACTAAGAATTTAAGAGAAATGCTTTACCTCATTTTAAAAGAGAATTCATTCCAATTTTGCGGTAGCAATTACCTTCAAACCCATGGGACTGCTATGGGCACAAAAATGGCCGTTGCTTTTGCCAACATTTTTATGGCCAAAATAGAGAAGCAAATACTTAGACAGAGCTGCACAAAACCGCTTTTTTGGAAAAGGTATATTGACGATGTGTTCTCTTTGTGGAACACAAGTCTAGATAAAATAGAGAGGTTTGTAGAGGAGGCAAACAACTCCCACTCTACAATAAAATTCACGGCTGAATTGTCGGAGACAGAGATCACTTTCTAAGATACAAAAGTTTACAAAGGTGTTAGATTCAACAACGAATCTATCCTAGACGTGCAAACACATTTCAAACCCACAGAGACCTTTCAATACACGAATTTCTATTCGTGTCACCCACCGGGTGTTAAGAAGGGCTTTGTCAAAGGAGAAGCGCTAAGACTCCTTAGAACTAATTCTTCTCAAACCACCTTTGAGAAAAACATCCAGAATTTTGAATCGCGCTTAAAGAACAGAGGCTACCCAGCCACGATTGTGAGAAAGTACCTCTCAGAGGTTAAATTCGCAGACAGAAAAACAGCCCTCCAACAAAGAAATAAATCTGCACGTAGGAAACTATTACCTTTTGTAACGCAATATCACCCAGCACTACCGAGCCTTAAGAAAATACTGATGGGGAAATGGCACCTTATACAGAACCAACAATACCTAAGAAAAATATTTAAGGAGCCTCCCCTCATATCATATCGCAAGGGTAAATCCCTTAAAGACCTTTTAGTCAGAGCTAAGCTATGAAGGTTAATAACACCTAATGCGAACAGCAGGAGTCGTGCAGGCCCGTCAACGTTTTATTCACGTGTATAATAATTTGAGAACAAAAAAAAGGTTTTTCTACTTCTCAGAAAACCTTTCGGTCGTATTGTCATGTTTTTACACTTTACACCTTACAACTTGAATTTCTTGAAATTTATGAATTTCAAGAAATTCAAGTTTGTTCGTTTCGTGAAAAAACTACTGATTTGTTTTCTGGTATTTTTAAGTATGATAATTAACTATTATAGCGCAAAAGCGCGCGTGATATCGCCTTATTCTTAGCCGAGTCGAACAAACTTGAATTTTTTTGAAATTCATAAATTACGCACTATAAACGTCTTGTTCTTTCTTTGCTTATAGTTTTTGCTTGGAGCTTCTGATCTTCCCCGGTTATTCAGCAAAGTTTTCGGTTGTATCAAGCTTTCAAGTGATAGGGTGCGATTGTAGCCAAATTTTAGCGTTCTTGCAATAGCTGAGGCAAATACGCAAGCATGACATTTGGAAGCTTAAATTCATCATTCGAGTGTGCAGTAATTTCTGTCCAGCCGATTTTATGGAAAATTGCTCACAGTAAAGCTTGAAGTATTGGAACTTATTGAGCTTAATTAGAAAAAAATATGTCGTCGTATTTATGAAAATATTCGCGTTTTCGTCAAAAACGGGGTTTTCTAAAAACGCTTGTAACTTTTAATCGCTTATCTTATATGCACTAAAATTAAACTTCCTGTATAATTTGAAGACTCCTTTATTGCTCTACCAAAACTTACAAAAATCGGTTAACGCTTACATGCCGAAAATTCGATTTATAAAAGGGAACCTCCGCGCCATTAAATAGCCGCGGGCCACCTTAAGCTTTCAAGCAATATAATATCACTGAGTACTTTTACAACTCTTTTACCCTCCTGCGGTTTTTCTGTTTTTGTTAACTTTTAACAAAGCATGGCAAACCTTTAACGAAACCTCCAGGCTAATTTAAGACCTCAGTAAAACTTCATTGACTTTCAATTTATTTGCAAACTGGATATTCCATAATGTTCTAACAATTTAATTGAAATTGTATTTTCATATCTTTATAGGCATCCCATCTCCAATCGAATGTCTGCTTTTTACTACCTTCTTTTATTATAATAAATTATTTGGAGGACGCTCAGAACACAGACTCCTCACGGTCCGTTTATCCTTTCCCCGCAGCGCTGCGAACGTTTCAGGTTGCCTTTCGCAGCTAACCACCATTGAAATTTGCGCAATTTAAATGTGAAATTAGTATTCTACTGATAATTATTTAATTATGTATAGAACTGAACGGTTTTTAAAAATGTCCGAAGCCTGCTCAATTGTACATTATATATAATATAAAGCAAATATCACACAAAACTCGAAATCGAACCTGACAGCGAACTGCCAAACGCTATAGTTTTATCATATAAGTACAACAGATGCAAAAAATAGTAGAAAAGTTGTAAAAGGAAAAAAAGTAAAAAAAGTAATTAATATTGTTTTTTTTTTTCATTTGACATTTAATATGGGATTATAATGGCGAGCAGTAGGGGTCATGTTAGCTTGTTGATTCCCTTAACTTTAATTATTTAAACGTTGTAAGTTTTAAATATCACAACTATCAATATTAAATATCATAACTTGCAAACCGGAAAAACAAGCAATTCTGATTAGTGTTCAAACAGCAACTCAAAATCCAAAGAAATGGATTTGGATTCAGTATCAAATTGGGACTGCAACGTTAACTTAACAACAAATATCACTTTTAATTCCTCATGTTCACAACCAGCAATGAATCTCAAGTCCAACCCTTACGACGAGTTCCATAAGTTCGCTTTTGGCTCCGCCATCTACATAATCATCGTTTCGTTCATAACCATCATCGCTAACGGCTTGTTGCTGCTGGTGTGTTTCTTCGACCCTTTAAATATCTTCAGGAACGCTACAACTTATTTCCTGGTAGGTCTTGCGACGGTCGACATTTTGACGGCCATTACACACGAACCTATGTACGCTACATGTTTTATAATGATGTATATCAAGCACCGCGACACTGCTAATACATGCAAAACTTCTTCCGGCGTTAGCCAATATATTTCATTGGTTGCTATGAATTGTTCCTTTTTCATCGTTCTCGCATTCACCATCACCCAATATGTTGTTGTGATTTCTCCTCTGAACTACGCGCGAAAGGTGACGAAAACGCGCGTGGTCATCTGCGTATTGGCCATTTACGTGTACGCCATATTGTTCAGCTTGTTGTCCAAGATGGGAGTTCCTATAGACGTCCAAATCAAGATTGACAGCATATTTCATTCCCTATTTTTGACATATCTCATCATCATTTTCTACATTCTTTTGTTCGTTGCTTTTAAGAGGAAAATGGCCGTTTCGAGAAGTCTTCAAGAAGACAAACACACTGGAGTTGCTACTCAAAGAGTACGTCCAATGGGCGTGGAACGCAAATTTATCAAAGTCAACTTTTTTCTAGTTTTCATTTTGTTCTTTTGCTCTCAGCCCCTCGCCATGTTGTGGATTGTTCGTTTGTACTCCAATGAGGACCCAACCAGTCCAAACTTTTTAATCACTAGCCTCATGGTTGAAAACTTGCTTTACCTGAAATTCCTGCTTGACCCGTTTGTGTACGCGTGGCGAATCCCTAAATATCGTCAGGCGCTCAAGATTGTCCTGCGCTGCGGCAGAGAGGAGCCTGAGCCTAGGTCGAAGTTCAGTAAACGCGTCAGAGCTGAGATGAGCAAGTCACGTGAGACTGTGATCACTCTCGATTTCAAAAATATTGCGCAGGAATAAACAGTTTAAGCAAACAGAGAAGATTTT